>PVIR01023482.1:0-26976 GCA_004026965.1 Petromus typicus | reverse complement strand
TTTATAGAACTCTTGGAAATCATCAAAATGATGAGGAAGGAATCAAGCTTGAGAAATCATCACAGGCTAAAGGACACTAAGGAGACAGGACAACAGAGCATACTGTGACATGCTGGGTGGAATCAAGGGACAAAGAACAGATATCAAGAGACAACTAAAAATGCTTCAGTAAATTAAGGGCTTTAGTAATAACAGATTATCCTGAACTCTTTAATTGTAACAAAATTAACAAAACTAGCAGAAGAAGTAATAATAATGATAATGGTTGGTGGGTATAGGGAAATCCTCTTCACTGTTTTCTAAATCTTTTCTACTTGTTTGACGCTGTTATAAAAATGAATTCTATTTTTAAATAACTTACAAAACCTAGAATCTTTTTATCTAATGCTTACTCATTTCAGGTGTAGACAGGTTCTGCAGAAACCACTGAAACATTATGTGAAGTACAGTCCCACCTCTGCTACTCACCACATACATAAAACAGCACAATTTCTTATATCTTAAAGCTGTGGTAACCTTGTGTGTACACAAGAAGGATTGTGATAACAATGAAGTTAAAATGAAATCTAATATATGGATGCAACCAGAGCTACGCTTGTCACAAAAAGCTAAAGTGACATCCCCTCAGACAGTACAGGATTTGAAAGTATACTGAGAGGGAGGGTTTGGGTCTGGCTCAGTGAGACCCCACTTCCAGGAGCCATTGCTCTCCACTGGTTGTTCTCCAGAGATCACAAGTCAGGCTGCACAGCTGGCCAGCTGGGCTCCCATGTGTGCCTCTCTGACCCTCAGCTGGGAGATGATGTACACATGGTGACCATGTGGCCTTGGACTCCTACACAGCAGTTGATATGAATCCCTCTCCAATGTCTGGTATAAATTCTGGCAGTGTGAAAGCAGAAAAGTTTTTGGAAGCAATGAAAATGCAAAGATGATAGAATTAGGACAAGAAGGGATATCAAATACTATAAGGGGGGAAAGCATAAAAAATTCATGTTTATTTCATCTTCAACTTACTCATCTCTATTCCAAGATTTCTGAGGACTAGATTACTAATTTCCACTGAGTTTATTACAGTCTGATTAGTAATTCATCACTACTAGTTCTAAGGGGAATAGAACGTATACTCGTGGGATTAAAATATCATTCAACAACAAATTATTTACAAGAAATTTCTTCTTTTGTTTCATACATTCAAACAAACAATTCTGAATTTTGTGGAATATGGAGATTTCTTAGAATGCTTTAAAGAAGTATCATAATAGCAATATACTGCTAGATCCTCTAGGCCCCCTCTCAAGAGATTTAAGACTTACATGATCAACATCACAGGTGAAAAACCCAAGACTGAATGTGATATGACTGCTTTGTCTAGGTGCTAAGGTACAGATCAACAAAGAGGATATACAAATTGGTGGAAGACAGTTTGTGGCATCTAAGTCTTAAATTATAGAGGTTAAATCAATTAACTGAGTTCTCATTGCCCCCAACGAGCTACATATAACTCCACACATCATCAAATCATTCTGAAATGCCAGTTCAGTGGTAACAATTGCTTTCCATTAGCAAAAAGGGACACAGTAAGTAGAATTGAGATATGCCGTGTGTGAAACTAAGACAAATTTCCAATTACATGTTAGATTTGAAATGTTTTAATTGACCAATGTCATTTAAAAAAACAACAAAGAGGAAATAACTAAGTTACATAAGAACAAATTTAGTATATTTAAAACAAACCATTGGAGGAGCACAATTCTGTATATGTGAAAGGTCACCACAGCATGACCACAGATCTGTATCCAACCCCTTGTCTTCTCCTCTATGACATTATTCTCCTGCTCTGCTTCCAGGCTGTCATGAGCTAAGCTGCTCTTGGTCCCCTACACTCTCTGTTATGATGTTTCTGCTCTGGAGCCTGCTAACCCATAGACTGACTCCTCAGAAAAACTGGGCTAAATTAAACCTCTCCTCCTTTAAATTGTGTATGTTGCCTATTTGTGTACCAGCAATGGGAAGTGATTCCATATATGTGTATGTGTATGTGTTACAAGTGGATGTGTATAGTACATGTAAGAATATGTGATACATATTCCTAAATAGGAAGATACAATTACAAAAACAGATAACCTAGGAATACCTAGGAATCATAACCCAGGAACACTTAGTCAATGATCATATGCATAAATTAAAATATAAAACTAGCCAGCAATTTCAGTTTTGCAAATATATGAGCTGTAGTAGTTTGTGAAGCTAGGTTAGCAGGATGCATCAGGAACTTAATAGGAATTGCTCCTGCTTCAAATTACAGAGCTACTTTCACTGGTTTCTTGTGCCTCTGAGCTACATCACTGTCTCTGGAAAACAGAAGCTGAAAACCAACAGGGAAGAACCTCAGGTACAGAACATCATCTATTTTTAGACTTGAGCTCATTCTGACGTGAATTCAAGATCCACTGCAGCTACAATACTTGGAAATTTCCTGTACTAAACACAAAGTCAATATATAAAATTCTCTACACTTGGAGCTATAAATTCACCAAGTAATTGAAATAGGTCTTAATGTAGGATTGAAAAACACCTGTAAATTTCACACATGTATCAGATAATTGTAAGGAAAAGACAGGTAACTAGATGGAAAATGTTTCATTGATTCAACAAAGAAGACAAAGAATAGAGAAAATGAAAGAGGAAATAGAAATGAAGAGAGACAGAAGAAATCACATTGATTACCTGTCTTGTGATATTTGCACTGAATCATTGTATAATTTCATGTGAATCAGTGTTTAATTTTTTGAATGTTTTCTTTACTTACAAATTCTGGAAAATCTAGCCCATTCCTGTCTAATTCTTAAGAGACGCTGTAAAGTTAAATATGGTATATTTTTAATCTATTGATTGATATATTGGAGATACCGAGGAAGTTATAACTACTATCAGCATGGTTACCACATGCCTATTTGCAGAATATATTTCTGAGAATGTTTTCCCTTCTTCAAAGCAACAAGAAGAAAAACAAGCATAAATGAATGTCTTTGTTATCCTCCTTCTGGAAGTGGAGATTGACTCAGGTTCATCAGAATTGTGTGCCTCTTGAATGAATTATTGTGAGGGATTAAAGCCTATTCTCTTTAGAACAGAATATTTTCAAACCATAAGAATCATTGCTTTTAAGGCTGCTGCACAGTGTCAGTGGAAAACATAAAGTAATTCTTTAAAGACTCAAACATGATTGAGAACAGCAGGAGACATTCAAGCTCCAGGACAGAAGCTACAGCACATGAAAACCATAAAGATTATGCCCTGGGGGGCCTTCTATACTGGTATTTCTATTATTCCTTGGAAAATCCAAGACAGAAAGAGAAATTATATAGCTTATACATTACAAAACAAGTAAATTCAGTATTAATTAATAATTTGATTCCAAAAATTGAAAATGACCTGGAACTACCTATCAGAATTTCTTGATTTCTAATTTTTATGTGCTCAACATATTTCATTGATTTACTTTTGTCTTATCAACTAAAAATTTTTATAGTGTCAATAACTGTCTTAGTTAGTTCCCAGTTTGTTTGTATGGCTAGACTTCGCATTGCTTGTGAAATGGAGCAAAGTATAGAGTTTAAAATATACATGATGACTTCTAGTCCTGGTCCACATCAATTTTTAGCACAGTATTTACATTTACATACATGAATATCACCCATTACTATATTTTGAGAACAGATAGTCAAACTTTAAATTATAACCCCAGATTCTCAGTTCTGCTGGAGTACTGGCCTTATTTTATGTAAAATCATTTTACATATAATCAAACATGTGTCCTTGAAGAACGCTCAGAATATATCATTTGTAAGATTTATAATCATAGGAAATGATCCTCTTTTCTGCAGTTATATTGATCTTCAATAAAGAACATTTTTGAGCATTATCACAGTTGTGAGTTCATATCACTTAGTTACTCTTTTAATATTGTTTTCCTGTGATGAAAGGAGAAGGATCAGTTGCCTATGGTTGCATGAAAAGGGAGTGATGTACAGAACCAAACCTAACTCTGTCTTTGATCATTAAGTGTCGTGCACAATGGGAAGCAGGAGTCTCAAATCAACCATGTGAAAAGCTGTTTTTCTCAGTACCATTTGTTAAAGAGGCTATCTTTCCCCCAGCAAGGTGATTTTGTCAAAAATAATATAACTGACTGTGCTTGGAGTTGTTTCTGTGTTTTCTGTTCTGTTTTGTTGCTCCCCAAGTCTGTTTTCATCACTGTGGCTTTGCACTTTAACTTCAAGTCCGGGATTGTGATGCTCCCTCCCTTTCCCTTGCTGACCAGAATTCCTATTGTGACTCTAGGCCTCTTCTGGTTCTCTATGAACCTGAGGATTGATTTCTAAAATTCTGTAAAAAATACTATTAGGATTTTTATTGGTATTACATTAAATCTGCATAACAGTTTTGGAACTAAGGCCATTTTGACTATAATTGTTCTTCCTATCCAAGAACAGGAGATACTTTTTTTCTTTTCTTATATCCTGTTCAAATATCTTTTTAAGAGTACTATAGTTTTCATTGTAGAGGTATTTCATTACTTGTCTAGCTTAATTTCTAGATATTTTATTTTTGTTTATTGTGAAGGCTATGTTGAAGGCTATTCTTTTGCTCTTAGAGGTATTCAGAAATACTATGCCTTTTAGCATTGGCTTTGTGTCCTTCTACACTGTCAAATTTGGACACCATTTCTAGGAATTTTTGGTGGAGTTGTTACAGTCTACAGTGTAAAGAATTGTCAACAAAAAATAATGATGAAACTTCTTCCTTCCCTATCCCTTTTCTTTCTTCCTCTTTTCTCATTGTTTCAACAGTTGTGCTAACAGAAGTTGTGATAATGAACTTCGTCTTGTTTCTGATTTTAGAGGGAATGATTTTATCCTTTCTCCATTTACTCCGATGCTTGCAGTTTAGGTTTTACCAAGTGTTTCTTTTTTCAGTGTTTTTATCATGAATGATTGTTGGATTTTGTCAAATGCTTTTTCTATGGTCATTCTACTGAAGTGATCATGTGAATTTTGCTCTTGCTTCTTTTTTATGTAGTGTATTACATTCATTGATCTGCATATGTTGAATCATTTTTGTATCCTTGGAATAAATCTTACTTGGTCTTTTCAATAATTTGTTGGGTTCTGTTTGCCAGTATCTAATTAAGGACTCTTTCATCTATGATCATTGCAGAGACTGACCTATAGTTCTCTTTGTTGGTTGGGTTCTTTTCTGGCTTCAAGGAATAAATGGGACTACCACTTCTCTTTTTATTTCATTAAAGAGTTTGAGGAGCAGTGATATTAAATCTTCTCTAAAGTTCTCATAGAATTTGGCAGTGAATCTACTGAGGCCTGAAATGAAACACTTAACAGAAAGGAAGGCAAAATAGAGTAAACTCTTGACGACAAAGGGGTAGGAAAAGATTTTCCAAACAAAACCCCAGTTGCAAAAGAAAGCACTAACAGAGTGTAGAAACAGCCTACAAAATGTCAAAAATATTTCCAACTTCTCTTCAGACAAAAGATCAATGTCTGTAATATAGAAAGAACTCAAAATATTAGACACATATCCAATTTAAGGACAATTAAAAATGTGCATCCTCATAAGTGAAATAAATAGATCACGAATGTATAAATATCCTATCTTTTCTCTGGTATGAGAAAATGAAGATGTAAATAAATTTTAGAATATATAGTAGATATTGTGAAATAGAAAATATTTGAAAGGAAATGGCATGTAGGGGTAACTAATGAGGGGGAAAATAGTGTGATGGTATGGTAATAAAAAAGGAAACAAAGCCTATGTATTTGAGGTGGGAGTTGTAGGGTGGGGTAGGGGAATAGGAAAAAATGACAATTAAGTTATGTCATATCATATACTGGTATAAATTCTCAATGCTGAAAGTGACTATGATGTGTATACATAATGTACCAAAAAAGATTTCAATTTAAAAATTGGGCATCTGAAGTGAATAGATACTTCTCAGAGGAAGAAATATCAGTGGCCAATAAACACGTGAAATCATGTTCAACATCACTAAATATTCAAAAAATGCAAAATAAAGCAACACTGAGATTCTTTCTCACACCAAAAAGAATGGTTACCATCAAGGAATCAGCTGACAACCAATGCTAGTGAGGCTGTAGAGAAGAGGGAATCCTTCTCCGTTGTTGGTGGGACTGCAAACTAATAAAGCCACTACAGAAGTCCATGTGGAGATTCTTCACAAAGACTAGAGGTTTAAATTCTAATTTACCCAGATATTCCCCTTCTAGGTATCTTCCTAAAGGAATTAAAGACATCACACCACAGGAATATATGCTCACCCATGTATAGAACAATGCAATGTGTTAAAAGCTAAATCTTAGAAACAGCCTTTATGTCCATAAACAGATGAATGGATTTTTAAATGTGATTTTTTATGCTCAATAAAGTAATGCTCTGTCATAAAAAGAATAAACTTGAATCAATTGTATAGAAACATCTGCACACCACAATATTAAATGGAGTAACTTGGACACGCAACCTTAAATATCACATGGTTTCTTTATTTTAATTGATTTTATTGGTACTTCTTATATGTACATTAGGATCACACTCTACAGAGGAGACACTAAAAACTCACACAATTTCTTACATGGAAAAGCTCACTGTTCACAGTTTATAAAGTATGAAATAAATGATAGTTATTAGAAAAAAAGACATTGTACTCTAGGTGGATGATGTATCATAAAATGCACCTTATCAGTATAATTTTTTTACATTTTATATATTCTTTTCCTTGTTATTCTAGCTTCAATTTGTACGTATACTAATTACCTTCATAAGTACTTAGAATAAAAATAAATTAATCTGGTGCTGCAAAAATAAAAGGGAGATGCAAAGAGGAGCAGAAGAGAATTGATACCAACCACTCTCTAAATATAATCATTATGTAGTGCAAACATGTACTGATAAAAGTCAAAAAATGAATTATAAAAACAATCCTAATTCAAAATATGTCCGTTTAACTTCTAACTTCTAATTTGTAATGTAAAAATTACTGGCATTATCTTATTGGTCTCCCAAGCAGATTGAAGAAGAAAACAATTGTAAACTTCTTGAAACATGACAGATCCCTGCTAAATATTAATTCTATGTTTGCAACTGAAAGTACAGAACATAATCGTTCCATATAAGGATATATGACCACTTTTGACCATCTTGCTATGTATGTATAGAAGATACATCAACAGTAGGGAAACTTTGTAAATAAACTCTGTTTTTAGTTTAAGAGTTAAAGGAAAACTGTAAGTCATTAAAAGACTGAAAGTTGTAATTTGGGCACAGTCCAATTTTACTTGACTAGCCAATTATACCTGAAGGGTACTCATTACTTCACCAATCTCATCACCAATGGAAATGAAATTATAACGTGATGTTATCCCATGAAGATGCTTGATGATTTTTCAATTTTTAGACTTTTTAGACTAATCACAAATGTTTTCATTTTAAAAGCTCTAATGCCATTCTTATTACTCATGTCACAATTAGCATTGATATGCAGAACTTTTGTTTAGCAATAAAAACTAGTGACTCTCTCCCTTTGACAAAAGAGATGTTTAATGTCACACAGTGACAACTATTATGATTGTTTCTATATTTCAGAGTAAAATTCACAAAATAATTGGCAAGATGTGAATCATCAACCAAGAAAAATCTCTAAGTTCTTTCCAGCAGAAAGGCTAATGGCAGTACATTTTACTGTATCCTATTCTTTACATGTCTCCACTTCCAGTTAGCCCTTTCACAGCCTTCTGATACTTTAAAACTAAGATGACATCCAACTGCACATGTCAACCCTTCTTAAACTGTCATCTCCACACTGAATCATAAATATTTTCCTGTACTGAAGAGCAAGAGAATTACTCCAATTACTCTGTTAATATGTCTCTTAGATAACAACTGAAATTTTATATTGTGAATAACAGATAGTATAGTCTAGAACATTCTCAGAAGCAGCACTCTAGAAAGTGCTCAGTTTAGAGGACAGAATTAGCTCACAATAAGCTGAAACACCTTCCTAGTGACTAATAGTAGCTAAATTGTTTCAGAGAACAAGGTATTTCTAATACATCCCAGAAGAATATATTTTGACTCAAAACTACACAAACTGCAGTATATAAAATGCAAGAAGTCTGTATTTCTGGGGTTATATGGAATTCAAGAAAAGCAATTTTACTGGAAGAAAATCTCCAACTAACTCAGACTTTCTAGAGCAGAAAATGAGACCACAAATGCTATCAAGAATAGCACAGAAAGAAGTCAGTCAAATGGAAGACCCAGAAAAGTAGCACATAGAGAGATTAGAAATTCAAAAGATCCTCTCCTCAAGTACCAAGCAACTCCTGACAGGGGGAGGAATAATATTATGATATGTGTAGGTTTTAAGGGGGTGGGAGAGTTCCTTCATTGTCTTAATGTTAAGTATCTAAGCTTTCATACTTGTTAGTTATCTTAAATTTAAACCCCTAGCTTTATACTGTATGATTTAAAGAACAAAAACTGTATCTTATTTTAAAACTGTTGCAACTAACAAAGTTGGAAATGTAAAATTATTAGCTATGTAGATAAGTATATATTTTAGAAGATAGTAAATGAATATTTCTTATGCTATATTTTAAAATAGCAATATCATACTTTAAAAGTGCTTAATATTCATGGTATTATTAAAACATTATCAATTTATAATAATTGAAAGTAGGATTTAGGCAAAAAGACAAAATATTATCTTTTATAATCAGAATTTTTGGGTTTAAAGTTCTTAGCATAAAATAAGTGTAGTGTGACCCAAATTTGCAACCCAATGGAATTTTCACATTATCTGGGGGTTTTAAGGAGTTTTTAATGTTTATAACACATGAGATCTCTTCTCTGAGTCCAACTCTTGCCACCTGAAGGGAAGAAGTCTGCAGAGCACAAGTGTAAAGGAAATGGAGCCAATTTCCTTGTTGTTCATGCGTTTGAGGTGCTTTAAGCTAAATGTCTCTCAATACGTGACAGGAGAATTATCCTTTTCCACAGGGAAGGTGTTGGAGAAGAAAAAAATGCCACAAATGTGGCATTAGACAGCTTCATTAGACAGTGTCATTAGACAGTGATGTAGTAAATATTATAACTCAAATCTTGGTATAATAATAAATAGTAGGAAATGGTCAAATAAATTGTGAAAATATCACATGAAAGAATGACATGAGACCATTAGTAAATGTGTTTGTAGAATATTTAATGGAATTAGAAATACTCTCAACATAATATTAAGTCATTTAAGTTATAAATCCGTAGTATAGCAATATCTTTGAAAATACCTAGAGGGGCATGGATGTAATTCCCTGTAATCTTAGTGCAGTGCTATGGAAGAAAGATACGAATATGAACCCAGCTTGGACATCGTTGTCTCAGTGTAAGGGCCTGTTCAATGCCCAGTATCATACAAAAGTAAATCTTTATGAAATAACTACAAGTCACCAGGTCCCAAATCTGTATTAGATATTGTTTCACATCGCTTTAGATGTCTATTTTGACATATGATGATACCAGTGCTTTGTAAAAGACTGCTATTTACAAATTATGATGTTACAATTAGCAAACATACAGCAGTGTTTTCTGGCTCAGCTTCTATACGGAGTATTTATCCTTTGTCTTCCTGCTATATACTTTGTTGGTAAAATACACGTGAAATCTAGTTATTTACCCATATGCTTCATGTATGAGCAGGGAATATCTCGAACAATCCTTCTCTACTTCTTTCTGACCCTCATATACAATCCTCCACTGACTACTACCCAGTCTCTCTTGTTTCTAGCTCACTTGTCTACCACTCTGCCCCACCCTTTCTGGTGCTGTTTCTGTCTTAATGTTTTAGATGCTCTCATCTGGATGACTGAAGCTCACTCTAAGGATCTATTTTGATTCCTGTGCATGAATGATAGCATTTCGACATTTCAACTTCACTACCAGCATTACATGGTTGTTATCACTTAGTTGTTAAAATTTCAATATTACAAAAAAAAATCACTGATTTCCCAAATTCATCCCATTTTCAAGTTTTGGATTCCTATAATTTCCATATTGCTTTATTTGTGGTTTTTCATGGCTCAGGTTTCTCTACTACTGAGTTTATTTGCTGATGCTTTCTTGTAGGGGAAAATAATATGCCCTCTTTTCTTTGTCTAAATTCTTGTAGCGAGGTTCAATAAATAATTTCTAAGTAACTTTAATTTTAGAGTAAGAAGAGGACAATCATTGAGCACTCTCTTTCCCCTGTTGTATGAAGATAAATGAACTTAAAAGTTAGCTCAAATCCACTACAGTTAATGAATTTTCAGGATGAAGTTCTCTGCCCTCTGTCCCTCATTTTGAACATCATACTGAGTAAAAGCTTTCAAAGATTTTTCTGAAAACCTTAGTGGCTTTAATACATTAAAGCTCACCAAAAGACAATCACAACTTCAAATCATAGAAGTCTTTAGAAGATTAATTATAATATGAAAGGATATTTGATTCACTACAATTTTAGGAGTATAAGAAGAGTGGTCATTCAAAGAACTGGATTTGATAAACTAGATTCTCACATCTTTAATGTTTTCAATATGTGTTTTTTCTTTGAGTGTTCCACAACAAACATGGCCACAAGGAACAATTTTTCTGTATCTATTGTCTGTTTCAATATTATTTTGTACTTCCTCCAATCTGGTATAAAGTATACTATTTCATCCCTTGAATCTAGCTAGTGTTGTCCTGATTTACTTATAGGTATGATAGAATTGGCATCCTTATAATTTCAAACTTAGACCCTAAACTTATCCAATACGTTTTCCTTCCAAGCACTGTTATGTGAATAAGGTTCAGGGGTTTGATGAACAACAGGAAGTATGTGGTCCAAGCACCATGATTATCCCAGTCAATATTAGCTCCACCCCCTGAGCAGAGATCCTTAACTGATATTGATTTAAATGACAAAATATAAGGATAGCAACTCAGATAAAATTGCTCTCATGAACCCATACAAAGTTACCAACCACAGAATCATGAATACGTAACTGTTTAAAAAAGACACTGAGATCTGAAAGACTCTGTTATACAAATGAAACCATATCCCACAAACCACGTGTGCTTCTGTTTCCTCATGTATAAACTGAGATTAGGATCACTCCCTATCTCATATGCATAACTTGAAAATTAAATGAGTATGTATCCAAATGCATTGAACATCGCACAACATTCAATAAGAACTAACAATGATACTCACCATATTGTTATTTGAATATAACATACCTTTTCCTGGAGCAAGTTAATCTAAGACTATGCTCTAACCTGGTGTATTGGAAGTATAATTTATAGATAGATATCAAGAAAATATATGATGCTAGAGGAATGGCAATTTCCTTGTGATACTTTAGAGGTAGCACCACCAAAATTTAGCACTACCTCAATCATTGTTGGTTGTAAAATATATCCTTAAAAACACTTCCCTGGTGAGGAAATTGCCTCTCCTAGTTCCTGGGATTGAATTTGGGCCTTTATGCTTCCAAGGTAGGTATGGTACCACTTGAGCTAAGTCCTTGGCCTTATTTAAGGAACATAACATCAGATATCTGGGTGTATATTAAATAAGTATTTATAGAATGTCCAGATTTTCTCATAACAGTATATGAAAGTAATAACTCTACTATTATTGATATGTGAGCCAATATTTATTTACTTTTTGCTAAGTATTATATAAACTACTCTTTTAAAAATCCTGCTGGAAAGGGGGAAAATGTTGAGATTGTAACAAAAAAGTAAGGAAACAAATTTTTTGTATATGGAGGGGTGGTAGGGAGGATAGGGCTATGAGAAAAAAATGAGAATTGAGTTGTGTCTTATACTGGTACAAATCCCCATTATGGAGTGCAATCATGATGTGTATATTTAATGTACTAATAAAGATTTTTTTAAAATCCTACTGGAGTATTTTCATAATACTTTCATAATTGTGAAATTGATAAAATCTGATGGTAAAGGCTTTATTCATCTAGCAAAAAGATGAAAACAGTGAACCTCAGAGACTAGGTCACTATTATAGGTGCTATAGACAATAATTTTCAAATCACAAGCAGATATGTGTGGCATTCTTTCAGCATTCGCTGAAAGATCAGTAAACTCTTCTGCCCATGATTATTATGTGAAAGTGCTGATTTGTTTCTAAATGACCATCAGAGAATTTTCATGGTATTCCCCTCTGCTCTCACCTACCTCTTCTTTGATATTCCATTTTCAATGAGTTTGGTAAATGGAACTGTCCACACTTTACATTACATTTTACAAAGCTTGTTTGGAATGGAAAACAAAATACACTATGAGTAATGTCAGTTTGAAAACATTCAGAATGATAATAAAAGTTTTTTCCTTTCGCCGCTTACCACATTAATAACCCCTCCATAAAACTGATAAGCTGTAATTTAGAAATTCAAAATGGATTGCTCATTTTTAACAACAGTTAGCATATGTTTAAAATAACCACTGAATTTTTACATTAACATTTAAGCTACCATTGTGTTTCAATGAAAATAAACCAAAAGGTGAAAGAATTCATGTTAAACAACTCTATAATGGCTCCATGAGGGCTGAGAACCTAGTGATCAGGTCAGGTGACAACTACTGTGAGCTCTGAATACCAAGCACAGTGTTACTGACCTCAATACCCATATGCAAAAATCTTGATTCTGGGTATCAAAAACCAGAAGTAAGATTAGCTCCTCCTTTAGCATTTTTTTCTACTACTCTGTTGATGTCAGCTATGGAAATTCTTAGGAGAGAAATTTGTCTCCCAGTTGGTACAAAAGTTCTTTGAAACTGTGAGCTAAAACATGTACTTCTTTCAATGTCTTTGAACATTTTGAGGGGTATTGCTGGTAGAGCATCTTTCCCGGTCCTGTAGAAATTACCAGCGAATCTCTATCAGGTCTTGGGCTATTTTAGTAGGTAGGGCAATTTGGGAGTAAACAGTCTGTGAGCGTGAGTTAAAACAGCCAGTAGGGAGCACTTCCTCCCCTTTCAAGTTCTTGAAGAGCTGACTGAGTATTGAAGATATAGAATCGATGAAGCAGAATGGAGGATACATAGGCCTCCCTAGACATCATCTATTTGATCTTTGAAAAAGAGACCAAAAGTGTATGTTGGAGGAAAGACATTATTTTACAGGTGATTTTGAGAAAACTGGCTATGTACTTGTAAGAGAGTGAAACTGGACCCTTACCTCTCACTGTATACATTAAAATTAAAGTGAATCAGAGGTTTAACATTAAATAAATGCTAGCATGGTTCTGGTGAAAAAGGATTCCTCTTCACTGTTAGTGGGAATGGAAATTAATACCATTTTTATAGAAATCAATATGGAGATTTCTTAAAGAACAGGACTAAAAATTCCATAGAACCCAATGATCCTCCTGCTAGGTGTCCTCCCCAAGTGCTTAAGTTGTCATTCTACAGGGTATATGCATAGCAATGTTTACAGCCATGCAAGTGGTATTAGCTAAATCCTGAAAGCAGCCTGCATTCCTATCAACAGCTGATTAGAGAAAGAAAATGTGGTGTCTGTAGATAATGGAATATTACTCAGTCATGAAGGACAAATTTGAGACATATATAGGAAAATAGTTGCACCTGGAAAATATAATATTGAATGAAATAAACCAGGTACACAAGCTTAAGGACCATATGATACCTCTCACTTGAATGAGGCAAAGTATCAACTGTGACACTGATAAAGGATGGATAGAAAGCATCAAAGGGATAAATTTATTGCAATAAAAAAGTGGTCTAAGAGAACAAAGGTAAGGAATGAAGAGAAGGAGAAGGGGAAATTAGCGTAAGGAAAGAAGTGCCACGTGTAGGAACCTAATAACCCCAATTAATTGAACATGCATTAACACATAATAACACCTATGAAAAAGGAGATAGAGGCTGCAGGGAGAGAAAGGGGTGAGGAAGAGGATAAGAAAAAATACAAGCCGGAAGTCAGGAATGAGTTTCTGTGATTTATGGCTGGTGAGTCAAACAAGATGGAAGCTGTGTCTTTCTCTGGTGACAAATCACTACCTCGCTCTCATTATAGGGTTTCTCTGCGAGACTAAAAGAAAAGTCAGGAAAAGCATTTCCCAAATCTTTTACTTAGTTTCTTGAGGTTAGAATTTTCCACTGAGAAGAGCGCATTTGGGATTTTCAGGTGAGAGGAGGTAGACAGTAAACTGTGGGGACAATGACAGCCAGGCAGGGGTCAGGTGTGTGATCTGCAGTGTCCCTGTGAGCTCTGCGCCCTGCTCACTTTGCTGTTGCCAACAAAGAGAAACTAGTGGGTGTTTTTCAAAGATTCCCCTTAATTTTAGCATCCTTCTCAGAAGCTTTGAGTAACCACCGGTTCTGTTTCTTACTCTGGCTAAGAATAATCCCTGGTAATTTCCTGACTTCTGCTTCCCCTGCTTTATCAACTACTGAACAAAATCATCAAGATTTTACAATTAGTCTGTATATTAATGATTCACTGCAAGAAACAAAATGAATTTGCTTATTAACTAAAATCTTCCCATCCAAACATTTTCAAGTTTATCAAAACACTTTTGCCAGAATGGAGTGCAAAGAAAGAAGAGAAATATTTTCTTTCTTTCAGGACCACAATCATGCCAAGTGAAAAGAAAAAAGTGCTATTATTAAACAGAGCCAAATGGTAGGTATCAACGTCAGTCAGAAGCCTGCTTTAAATCATCTCTCCTCCCTTGCTTTTTCCCTTGTGTTGTCATCTCTCAGGTCCAGGCAGTCCTTTAGGTCATTCTTTACACACTGTGTTGGAGATGGTCAGAAGCCTCCACCTGGACCTCGACATGAAGGAACTTTCTTAAACACTGTGCTCTTGATTCCACATGGATTTTCCTTAAGCCTGGCTTTCTGTATTATTTTATTCAAGATGACTCCAAATCTAACACAGATGTATACTAACTTCCATAGAGTTCCCTAATCCTGTCCTTCTTCCACTGCTAAAATGATAATGCTTTCACCGTGTTTACTTCCCAAGGATGTTTTAAGGATAAAATGAGATAATGAATGTAAAAATATTTTGTGAGTGATAAAATTTTTATGTAAATGCAAAGGATTAAGACTAGTCTTACTTTAGTGTTTGCGCCAAAGTGTTCTATTGATCCATTTCCAAAAAAGAGCTTGTCTCAGAAGAGAAAGATTCTATACATGGCTCTTCCAGTAGCACCAAGGGGATCACATCACTTGCTTTCTGAAATCTCTTCTGGCATCTTTAGGTAACCTGCAGCAAAGGGGTCAGCTGAGTCACATTTCCCATAACAGGATGACCCTCGCAAGAGCGTTTTTGCTACCGGCACTGTGCTTACGAGTCTTAACATTCACGGTCAGTGCTTATAGCCTGACAGCTGGGATTTAAAATACTTGTAGCTAAATCATAAGAGCAGCTGAGAAGCACGAGCCATCTGCTGCAGGTGTGCACTGAAATACTCTCACATTCATCAAATACACGTTGACACCCATTACGGAAGCATTTAGCTGTGCAAGTTCTCTTTTGGAGGTTGTTTTTTTGGGGGGAAGGAGGATAGTTCCAAAATGTAACGGTAGGTTTTATGTCTTGTTCGTGGATACAGTCACTGTCCTCAGGTCAGCGTGTTCTGACAGAGCGTTGTTCACATGGCAACATCCATCAGATCCCACGAGAGCTGGTGACCCGGCGCATCTTGGCTTTGCACCTCATCTGTCTGGACTGGACATTTATTGAATAGGTGCTGGCAGTGCAGGCCGAATTTTATCTCTCATTATAATGCATTGAATTGACTTAATCAGGCTCAAAAATAGCCAGAGTGCACAATAAGCCCTGGGCTCAGATTTCCAGGAAGCTGAAATTTACATTTTCAGTTTAATTTTTCTCGGCTTATGTGCGTGCGCCTTCTTCACAGGCTCAGCCTGTTCCAGCTGCCATGTGTCTCACGTGCGCGTGACAGACAGCCAAATCAATACGCTGCTTGGCCTAAGCTGGCGTGAATACCGCAAGTGCTCCCAGCTAGAAACTGTAATTACTTTTATTGGAAAATAATTGGATTAAGTAATTTTGTAACAAGCTCTGAATGACTTTCCATAATTTTTATCTTCATTGAAGACATGAATTAAAGCTATCCAGAGAAATCCAACACGGGGGCTGTATTCAGTGCATATTTATTGTACGTACGTAAAAACATATATATACATTACATTTACACATTATATGTGTACATGTGATGCACACATCTGAAAATATATTTACTAATGTGTTGACAAACATGATTATGAAAGATGCACAATCTCAGGATCTTCCCTCATACCGCCTGGAGACCGAGAGAGCCTAATAATCCAAGTGACAAGCTTCAGTTGCAGAGAATATGTTTTGAAGATTCCAGCCCAAGTATAAAAGCTTGAGAACCAGGAACCCAGAAGGCAGATCACTGCTCTAACTCAACCAGCCAGGCAGCAAGAGGGTGAGTTTTGTTTTCTTCTACCTTGTCTCTGTTCTGTCCAGATCTTCAGTGGACTCGGCTGTGCCGACGTATGGAGGGAGGCCATCTGCTGCCCTCATATCTCCAATTCAAATATTAGTCTCAGCCAAAAACATTCAGAAATAATGCCTAACCAGCTGTATGGATACTTTGTGGCTCGGTGAAGCTGGCATATAAAATTAACCGTCACAGATGCCTTTCACTCACAAGGTTTTCGGAGACAGGCATGGCCCAACTGATGCTTTTCTGTATGGATTGTATTTAGATGTAGATTTATTTGACTCAGGCTATACTTTCTTAACCCACATTGCAAAAATATAAATAGATAAGGTACATATCTATATACTGATTATCCTGAACTTAAAATAGGATTTCATACTGATGTACCCAGGAAAAGTGGAAAATATATTAGGTCAAAAATACATTTAATACACCTAATCTACCAGAAATCATGCCTTAGCTTAACTGACCTAAAACATGTTCAAAATACTTTGTCTAAGGGAGTAAAGCTAAATACACTAAAACTTATTTGTAATAAGATGTTGAACACAGTCAAATATTTCATTGAATACCATGCTAGAAGTTAAAAAAAAAAAACAGGGAATGTATCATAAAAGTTGTTTGAAAACTACACATAAACTCAAGATAGATAAGCCCACAGCCATGCAATAGCCACTTACCAAAATCTGACAACTGCAAATTAAGTATGCATTTTTTAATTTAACTGATTTGATTTGAATTTAGAATTTCAAATGGTGTTCAAAATGTTGTTCATTCTCCCTAACTTTGCAAATATTTTAACCATGGGAATGGACTTTTATTGATGGTGCTGACAACTGAAGCCAAGTCTTCACATATGTTAGGCAAGAGCTCTACAACTGAACTACATCCTGAGCTCAAACATCGAGCTTTTAGTGCCATATGCATAGGTCACAAGTATAATCACCAGATTTTACCCCGTCAGTATGAAAAAAAGAAGAATGTATAGTGAATTATTGACTATCGTGATACTGATCATGCATTAAAATAATAATGTTTTGAGTATTTAACCTACACAAAATATACTGTTAAAACTGATGTCAACTAAGTGACTCACTTATCATTCATAAAGGTCCTATCAAATTGCAGTGTCCTTTTCATTCATTTTATGGTTTCGCTAAGTAACACTGCCAAAAGGACAAAGACCATGAGGTTTCTTCTGTCTTCTTCCTGCCTTTACTCTCAGGGGTGTGCACTTTAATCCCTCATCTATCATCTCATCCGAGAATTTTAACTCTTGCACTCCTATATTTTCCTACTATTTCCATGCCTTCTGTTCCAGATAATGGAAATAATAAATATCATCTTACACGAAGTAGTGCTTCTAACCCACTTCCGAAAACCAAATAGTGTATGTAGGAAAATGAAGACTGCCACAGCAGCGTATTTACACAGTACAGGCAAAAGGTTAGGACAAAAACAATGGTTTGTAGACATGCCAAATCTTATTCACAGTCATTCCCAACACAGTGTGTTTTAAAATAAAATTATAATGTTTATTTTATTGCCAAATCATATTCCTCATTCATCACAGATTTTCAAAATGATTCTTAATGGTACATTTTAGATGCACATAATGATAACATTCATCCAAGGAATTTGTTTTTCTATGTGATATATCTTCCTTCTTCTTTTTTTCCTATTCCCCTCCCCTCCCTTCAATACTTCTTCTCCATATATTTGATTTTTTTCCTTATATTCCTTCTATTCTCATTTTCCTTTTCCCTTCCTTCCTTTTACTTCCTCCCTCCCTTGTTCTGCTTCTCATTTGAATATCTTCTTCCTGTTTTACATTGTTTTAAGTTTTAGTCTTCATTTACTCTTCTCATCTCACATCAAAGATAAAATGTGATATTTACACATATGTGTCTGATTTATTTTACAAAAAAACATGATCTCTAGCTGTATCCATTTTGCTATAAATGTCTTGTTTTGTCTCTCTTTATGGCTGAGTAATATTTCACTGTATTAAAAAAACACATTTTTTCATTTATCTGTTCATACATATTTGAGTTGTTTCTAAGACTTACCTATGAAAAACTGTGCTCTATGAATGTGGATGATACATGCAGCACTGAGCTGTGATGCTTTTGATTTTGGGGGGAAGATACAAAGAAATGGAAGAGTGGAGTCAAACAGAACCTCTAGTTTTCATGTTTTGAAGTATCTCCACCTCGATTTCCATAATGGTTGTGCCAATCTACACTCCAGCCAATGGAGAAAAGACTTCTTTTTCCCACAGACTCACAAATATTCGTTATTGGTTGATTTATTGACAATAACCATTCTTATGGCATGAAATAGATTCTGTTATTTTAATTTGCATCTTTCAAATGACCAACAAGGCTGAAGATGTTTTTTAATATTTCTAGATCTTCATCTAGTTCTTCAACTAATTCTTCTAGTTTTTCATCTGAGAAGTATCTATTCACTTCAAATGCTCATTTGGTATCAGGTCATTAAATTTGGGAGTTGTTTTTTTTTTTTAGCTCTTTGTGTATTTTAGATATTAATCCTTTGTCTGAGGAACAGCTGGCAAAAATTTTTCCACAATGTAAGTTATTTGTGGCTTATTTCATGCCTCATACACCATAGATTAAAAATCATTTTAAACAATTACTTTAAAGACCTAAATAAACTTTTAATATTATTTAAATGAGATCATAAATTCTAACTTTAAAATCGATATTTTAAAAAGTGATCATTAGCATAATTTTTAAAATAATTTTTGTAACTGATTACATTACAATTGTTTTGTTCTCTCTGTGGTTTTCTAGACTTATTCAGGATATTCCAAATGACTACTCTCACTACACTCTGAGGCTGTTTTGGTAGCTGTACTACACTTCGCCCTTCTCACTGTGAATTTATCTTCACAGTGTAAGTCACTTCCACACATGAAACCCTGCTTTGTGTCTATTCCTTTCACTTTCCCACCAGTTGAGAGATCCCTGAAGGATACAATCCTAAGCATATGCTAACTATAGAAAGTGCTCATCCATTGGTTCCTCATGGACTCTTCAGGCTGGCCATGAATTTAAGAAGAAGGTTTGGCACCAGTGAGAATCTGTTGCGCTGATAATCTATAGATGTCAAATCAGCAAATGCTGCAAGGCCCTATTTAAAACTCTCAGCAAGCCTAAGCATAAATACGAAAGAAAGCTTGCCATTTGTTGTTCTAGTCTCTTGGTAACTCACCTCCAGATTAAATTTAGCCTACCTAGTTTGACTCAACAAAAGATATGTTGGGAAGTGGTATCATCATAAAATATAAAACGAGGGTACACTTTCTCCAAAACATTTCTGCTTTGCGGTTATGTTTTAATCTTAGCACATTTATTAGAGGAGAAACACAGACCTATGTGCAAACAGAAACACTGTCGACAGCCGGCTTTGCTGCCCTCGTTCAAACAGTTGCCAAAGGGAGAAGCAATTTCATCAGTTGCTAAGACATGCATTGGCAGGGCTCCTTTACAGTTCAATATACCAGTTCTAAAGCAATAAACACCCCTTTTCCCAAAATATTTTAGTCTCTAGACTCCAGTTTCTTCTTGCCAACTGGCCAGAAAGGCAAAAATCCTTTTGGCTTGACCCTAGCTGTACCTACCGCCTCCTGGTGGCCAGGTTGTGGAATTTTCCATTAGTCCCTTCAAATGCTGGGATCCAAAGCTAGAACTCTTTAATTTTTGTAGTGTGTGTAATGATCCTGTTGTAATAAGTAAATTGTTAGAACAATTTAACCCCTTCATCTTTAAGTTACAGTCATTAATGGTAAGTATTTTTATTATGATTATATTTATAAATTTATAAGTAGGAAAATATTTCATAGGACTTACAGGAAAAGGAAGTTTGGGGGAAAGGTTGAGACAGCCCTTTTCCACACAGTTCAAGATAGTCTTGAACTCACTGTATAGCACAGGTGCGCCTCAAACTTAACATTCTCCTCCTGAATACTGGGATTACAGATATGCATCCCCTTGCTTGGCTAGAATAATACTTAGAGTTAAACTGGACAGAAGAAAAGAAAGGAAATCTCTGTGGTAGGTCAGAGTATCATCTAGCAAATTCAATTAACACAGAGCATACAAAGTGCATTATTAGTATCATTAGTATCATTCTAATAGATTATAAATTATTTGAATCAAAGACTTTATTTTCATTACATGTATTGAGTTCTTATTAAGGGTCAGGAGTCATTTCGATGAAGTTTTGTCTCTTATATTAACAAATTATATCTCTGTTACTTCCCTGCAAAAATGAGAGTCTTTATGTTCTAAATTAACTTTTACTTTCACAAAACTACTTCTATTTTATGATATTTCCCTCATTCTATATATTGATTAGGATATTCCAAATAATAATACAGACTCAGGATTTAATTTCTTTTTTAAAAAGTAGCACTAATGAAATACGAAGGCCTCCAGAAAGTCTCACACACATTTCAAGGATATATGTGATCAGATCTCATCTAAGGAAAAGAAAATATGGAACTGGCAAAGTAAAGTGAAACTATATTGATTTTCAGAAGAGTGGGCATAGGAAATTAGAAGTGATTTTTTTTAAATAACCAACAAAAGAATGATTTAATTTAGAAAAATAATAATTTATCGTTCTTATTTCTACCCAACTGAGATCCTCAATATTTCACACATAAAACATGATGGTGCTGTAGGATTACTCTCTTGGAAATCATTTATTTTACAGTGAAGTATAGTAGTCAAAATCAGTCAAATGCTGTCATTAGGAATAAGAAAACAGACCAGATGAGAGTAGTTCATCACAATTTTTGTGAATTATTTATTATTCCTTTATAATAAAAGAAGAGGGGAAAGGTTATTCATTTACCTACCATTTCATTTTATTTAAATGCAGGATGATAAAAATGAACACTTTATGAATATAATACAACATACTTCCTCTTGTAGGAAATATTTCTGCTTGTACTACAATCCGCACTTTTCAGTGTGTTACTCCTAACACATAGCTATTCACCCTTGTAAAATATTATTTTTGGATAACGGTGAAGCATCTAAATTTATGATCAAAACAGATGCTTTCTGGAGAGAAAGAATAAGTAATCCTTTGCTTAAACTGAAGATAAATATCAAACAAGTTTTGTAAAACAGTAAGTACTCAGATACTGCTTATGAGCACACTGAAATGAAATGTCACCTTGACACATTTCCCAGGATTCCATGTGGAAGTCATAGTAGTGAATACAATCCATTTGGATGTTCACTGACAACTCAGACAGAAGCAAACCTTACTCGTGGCAAATTCAACTAAGATAAGACCCCACACAAAAGGTATTTATTAGTACCTGGCATTCTGTCAGAGCTTTGATGAGAAAGAACAAGTTTGGGATGAATATTTATCTACTTTTGTAAAAAAAAAAAAAATCTCAACTCAGGCACAACATAAAATATCTTCCCCTTATATGTGTTTGACCTTGTCAAATTGTTTTCTTCAAAGCTGGGTAAGAATCGTGTTCTGCTTTAAAAAACGGAGACTCTCTTTGTAAAATGACAAACTAGCTTTTCAAGGTCAAGGATGTAGTACTGGTAATAATGAAACTCAAACCACATCATTTGATTACAATAACCTACCTTCCCACAGTTTTACTGTTTAAGATAGAGCTTATTATTTGAATAGAAAGAGTTCAATATAATTTAGATAAAGGATAAAGATTATTTTCAAGCTAGAAATAAGGCATTCTATTTTTCAGTTATGGGCTAAGCTAATTTAAGTATATTAACTTGATACTGTCAGACTTATTCTCTCCCTAATTTTCTTTTTCTTATATCTGCCTAGATTTGTAAATATCCTTATGCAGAGGTAACAAAGAAACTTTTCTTGTATTTTTGCTAATTAAATGACTATTTTATTTATACTTTTAAAAATATATATCATTTCCATTTTTCTACATTCAGGCTTCTAAAAACCATTGTAGTTTCCCTTTACTTGGCTAATTGTATTTTAATATTTTTCTTAGACAAGAGACCTGATTTTCATATACCTGTCATGTGTATTGTAATTTACTTCCTGAAAGCCTTAATATTTTATTAATATTGCATTTTTGAAATTTTTAAGACTATATCTGTACTATTAGTTGGAATTTTCTAATTGATATAGAGAGTGAGAGAAACACCACAATACAGAAGCAGTTTTATGAAACACATGTTGACACAAAAGTATAACTCAGCTTCCTTAATTTTCCAGTAAGGTAACACAGAAATAATTTTCTCAAGCAAAACTACTTAATCATGTGTGTTACCAAAGAGCTTACTATTAACTAAGGTCATTGCTGCTATAACAAAAACATGTCATATTATGCTATATCAATCTGTGATGTTTATCTTGTCTTAGATTAAAAAAAAAAACTTTCTTGGAGTAAAGAAAAACAAGGTAAATGTTGAACTCTAATACATGTAGTGAGAGGTTTTAGATCTGCACCATGACCAGTATCAACGTTTAGATGTGCTGGGTTTTTAAGGCCTCTGGGGTGACCTTGACCCATCAACTAGTGCTCCTCGGAGGCAGTGGAGATTTGGAAGGCAGGACCTTGTGCATCACTGAAGTTGTTACTCTGAGGACTTGCCTCCTTTCTTTGTTTTTTAGCTCATGAAATGAGAACTTTGCTCTGCTCCATCCTCCCACAACACTGTGTAATTTCCAGCAACTTAAGCTGAAATGAATCTTTTCTCTTTATGGGTTGGTTGCCTCGTGTCTTTTATTTGAGTTCTGGAACACTGACTCATAGATTTCACTTCTGTATTATTTAAGATTCCTGTGCTATTCAATCTCTTTGTTATTCTAAATATAGTCATTTTAGAACATTTTTTATTAAAATTTAAAATATAAACCACTATGACTTGATATTCATATACCTATAAATTAGGATGTGTGTTCTTTTTTAAAAAGACAATATGTTTTTATCAGGTTTGAAAGTCTTTTTCTCTGCTATTTTATACAATGTTGTATAGTCATTATTTTCTTCAGGAAAGCTCAGCAAACGTAGATGAATTCTATGGAAGGTTACCCTTGCCTCATAGCTAATGAGTCCTTGTCTCATAATGTCATGTGACACCACCACTGCTGCACTGCACTATGGAACTTGTTTTGAATTACACTAGTATTGTAATTACAAAGTAAAATAAAAACACCCCAGAAAGTACAAAACACAGAAGACAAATTCATTCTTCTACTTAAAGCAGTCTTCTATTTAGTTCATCAGTCCATTTTCTATAGCCATAAAAAGTATATATTATGTAAGCCTGTTTTCTTGTACTTTACAATTACATGTAAGTGTTGACACAGAATGTGGTAGAGCTTATTTTTTAACACTTCTATTCCCCCTAATCATGGTCTGACTTGGTAAATATATTACCTGTTTGTATCCAAAAGGCAAAAAAGTTCCTGTTCCCTAGCAAGAAGAACATTATTATTTCTTGTTTCCCTCTCTGCCTCATCATCACTGTGAAAACTTTAATTTCCTTTCTGAGCTTTTAAAAGAACATTGTCTAATTTTTAGGTCTGAGACCTATAATCTAGGACAGGAATGAGATATAATTTACTGAGTACCAATATATTTGAACAAAAACTGAGTAAGTTTTTGAAAACAGCCACCTTTTGTACAGACTGTTCTGTCGTGGTTTTCTCAGAAAAATGATGTTGACCCTTCTAAATAGAAGATTGCAGTAGAAATGTCAAACAAGTCTCCTGTTCTACGTACTTCATTTGAACACTTTTGTTATTTTATTGACATCAATAGAATCATACAAAAACACTCCATTATAAAAATCTAACAGAAAGAAAAACCTAACAAAAGAAGGATTCACTTGGGAAATGGAAGTATTCAGAATGGTATTTATTGCATTTAATGGAAGAAATGTAATCTGAATTTATTTCTTACAGAATATTTTTCTTCTCTCAAATTGGTCTATGCATAGACTTTACACAGAATAAAATGTTTTAGATATTGTTCTTGATCTGTGATTACTCATATCCTATTATCTCCCTATTACAGAGCAAACTATTATAAAAAGTTTTCAAATACATCCTTGTATCTTATTTTAGCAATCATTCAGTCAATAAATACTTACTCAATGATGCCTATGTTTCATTGTTCTAGGTAGTATACAATGACAAACCAAGATTTCTGGCATTATAGATTTTATTTGGAGCTTACAAAAGACATAATAAACAACAACCCCCATAAAATAGATATTAATAAAAACAAGTACTATGAATAAGCACACAGAACAGCATAAAGGAGATTAGAAGTACCGGGGAAAGAATGATGCATGGCGTTCAACAAGGATATCTGTGGAATCAGAAGAAATTAAAATCACTCAAAAAACAGTCTAAAATGAAAGTGCCTATCAGGAAACAGGAAATAAAGTAGAGAAGGGTCAGAGAGTCAGAAGGCCCTCAAGATCTAGCCACATAATCTTTGCCAAGCATGGCAAAAACCTTTTTTTTTTCTTTGAGAATAAGATCCTCATTCAGTTAACAGATTTAGCAAATGAAAAGACAAAGCAACTGTAAGTAATAATTTCAGATAAACTATGAATATTTTTAATAGAAGTATGTCTTACAGCATAAATATTTAATAGAATATTTGTGATCTGCTCATAATAAAAATATGATCTGAATAAGTATGTCTAGAACACAGTTAATTTCTAATGAATGCATTATTCACTGGAAATTAATGGCAAGTGCTCAAGAAGTAAATATAAATGAATGCATCAGGTAGATACTGGCCACTTTCTTTCTTGGTTTCTTTATGTTTTCTAAGACTGGCAGATTGATCTAGCTGTTGCTACTTTAGAAAATTAGAATAATTAATAAGACTAGAATCTAATAAAATAGAACCAAAACTCTTTAAAGAAATGTAAACCAATAATCAGAAGGTTAGGTAGGAGAAAAGTACTGCAAAAAAATAATAATAATAATAATACAGATAATGTGAGACAGTTGTCCAGAGAGACAAAGGGGTAGAGGAAGCGCTGGTTAAAATAATGGAAACTGTTAGACAATGTACCCCCATGAGGGACCACGGTGCAGTTCAGTCTGATCACAATGTGAAGAAGTTAAATGAGCACAGAGACCTGAGGTATGCTGTCTAGAATAAATCCAACAATGTGAAGAATATTACGTGTCAGATGACGGCAGGAGGTTTTATTATGTTGGCAAAGGTGAGCAACTGAAGACCGTTAAGCTGACAGCAGCACCAGAACTAAGATCAAGAGAAATCAATCCGACAGGCTGTGCGGGAGGAATCAGATGCAGGGAGCTAAACCTGAAATGATAGTAACTGCTCAGTGGAAAATGGAAGTGGAAGCAAGAGGATTTATTTGTGAAGTGTGCAGCAGTTAGGTTTGGAATTAGATTAGTAAAACAAGCAATTGTGAATAATAACTTATGTAACTGGTCTCTCACTTAAAAGATTATTACTGAGATGCAAAAAAACAATGCAGTGGCTTCATACAGCCTCCAGAGACAAAGGACCTTAACATGCAATGGTATGATTTTGTAAATGGCTTCCAGTTTTCCACTAAAATACTGGCTTGTTCTCTCTCATGACATCCTTATTTCAGGATAAAATAGAAGACAGCACAAAAGTAGACCTCCTCCTCTCTGAATGAGCTCCTCAGAAGAGAACTTCCTGTCAGGTGCTGAAACACTTCCTGTGACGTGGCTATTGGCATGATCTTAGCCATGTGGTTACCCATAGCTGCAGGAAAAGACAGGAAATGCACTTCTTATAATGCAAATACTGAATGAAATTGTGCTTCTCATGGCTTAGAAATTTCTGTCACAAACTAGCACACGAATAATATTACAGTCAATTTAAGTTAAATGGAGAATATGAGTGATGCCCTCAAAATTTAAATGGTGTATTGAGTTAATGCTGGGGACCTAAGAGAAATATCACCTGGAATTGAATTTGAAGAAGAAAGAAGAGTGACTGGATCAGGAGGAAGCAGTACATATACAGGCAGGAAATGCTGTTTTTGTGGGTATTTTAAGCCACCGAAATTGATTGGATTGTCATTATACCTTAAAAGAAAATGACATAATTAATGTCTTATTTTCTTACATATTTATCTGATTTGAATGTAGTTATTTGTCTAATACATTGGTAATGAGAGTTAGCTTTTCTAGTCCTCTTATTCCACCCGGAGATTCAGGGACACTGTGAGGTACTTTTGAATGTCTTGTTTGCTTTTCTATGTACTATCCTATTCTGAGTCTTGGAAAACTGATGGACTTTCACTTGATTTCATGGCTTGACAAATGCAGTCAATTTAAAAGGGAATTATTTCATTCAGTCATT
>PVIR01023481.1:0-27035 GCA_004026965.1 Petromus typicus | reverse complement strand
ATTAGCACATTCTGCTTATATGAAACAGCCTCATAGTAAAACAAATAATAATCATAAAGTGGCTGGAGATGAGAATAAAGTGGAGGGTGGGGTCTAGCTCAGTGCCATTGTGCCTGCCTTTCAAGTGCAAGGTCCTGAGTTTAATCCTTGGTACTAGAACCCTTCTCCCCCCAAAAAGAACACCGTACATTGAGAAAAAAGTGGAGCTGGTTGTGTGATTGTAAGTTTATTGCTGTCACTTGCTATATGTAGACTCACAATGAGGATGTTTCTGTTAGATGTAAAAGATTTTTACAGTGATTAAAAAGGCAGTGTCCTCCTTGGATGATACTTAAATGGGAAACTTCAATATTTTCTTACTTTTTTATTGTTAAGGAATCTTTTGAATGGTAGGCGTTCTCTCTTCTCTTCTCATTTCGTCTCGTCTCTCTTCTCCTCTCCTTTTCTTCCTCTCACCTCTATCTATCTATCTATCTATCTATCTATCTATCTATCTATCATATATTCTATCTATTCACCCATCCATGCATACACCTTTCTATTCATCCACTTGTCCTGCCTATGTCAGCTTATATTCTAGTGTGTGGGCATAAGAACCATCATGGGGCTTACAATAAATGTAGATATTTGTTCTAACTCATATGCTTTCATTTGTAGTTCTTATTCTCAGAGGTCAGCCTTAATTCATCTAGATAATTGTTTTTTTGGATTCTTAAAAGGTTAGAACACTTAGACTGAGGTCGTGTTGAATATGGCTGATGGCAGTAGGTCTGTGGCAGCACTAGGACTGGGACTAGGCAAGACCAGACCCCCATGATGAGGGGCTCTGCCCAGCTGAACAGTACTTGCACATTTCTGAGACCATACCACATGACTCAGGCCTGGAACCTGCCTTACAAAAAATTCTAAACAATATCCTAGAAAAGGACAATGAGGCTGACAACCCTACGGGGCCTAACAAAATGAAAATACTAGGCAAGACAAGAAATTAAATAGTGGGGAGAAAATAATGACAAAAGAGTCAACTACAGAAAAATGTCACAAGGACAAATCAGCATGTCAGTTACAGCCATCGATGTTAATGGCCTCAATTCACCAATTAGAAGAAATATACTGGCAGAATGGAGCAAGAAGCCAGATCCAACAATATACTATATTCAAGAAGCACATTTGATTGAAAAAGAAATCCATAGACTGAAAGTAAAAGGATGGAAAACCATTCTTCGTGTGATAGGAAACCAGAAAAAAGCAGTAGTGGCTATCTTATTTTCAGACAATGTCGACTTCAGACCAAAACTAATTTAGAAAAACAAAGAAGGTCACTCAGACAGGGAACAATCTGAGAGGAAGAGATGAGAACCATAGATACATACTTCCTAAATTTTTGTGTACCCAACTATATATAATGGACACAAAATATTAATGGATATGAAAAGCTAAATAAGCTCTAATGCAACATGACAGGAGACCTCAACACCCCATTGTCATAAATAGATGGACCAACTGTACAAAAAAATGTGTAATGAAATACTAGAATTGAACCAAACTTTTGAACAAATGGACTTAATAGATGTTGAAAGAGTATTCCACCTTCCAAAGCTGGAATACATCATCTTTTCTGCTGTACATGGGTCATTCTCAAAAATATACCATGTGTTACTTCATAGAATTTGTTCAAGTAAATCCAAAAGAAAGGAAGTTACCCCCCGTATATTTTCAGACCATAGTCATGGAGATCAATAGCAAAAGAAATTCCAAGAACTTCATAAGCACATGGAAGTTGAATAACACTCTCCTGAATAACCTGTGAGTCATGGATGAAATTAAAGAAGAAATTAGATAGTTTCTACAATTAAACAATAATTCCAGTACAACATACAGGAATCTATGGAATACAATGAAAGCAGAACACAATGAGGAAAATTCACAGCAGTGAATGCCCATGATAGGAAAACAGATAGATCCCAAATAAACAACCTACCCTTGAACCTCAAGCTTCTAGAAAAAGAAGAGTAAGGTAAACGCAAAGCTCATACAAGGGAGGAAATTATAAAGATCAGAGGACAAATAAATACAATGGAGTCTAAGAAAATGATACAAAACATCAATGAATCGAAGAGTTGGCATTTTGAAAGAATAAACAAAAATGATAAACTTTTATCCAATCTTACCAAAAAAGGAAAGGTAAGGACCCAAATTCATGTAATTATGAATGAAAAGGGTGAAACTATAACACACTTAGCAGATATCCAGAGGATAGTCAATAGTTCAAAAACCGGTACTCTCATAAGATGGA
Source organism: Petromus typicus (assembly GCA_004026965.1). Classification (NCBI taxonomy): domain Eukaryota; kingdom Metazoa; phylum Chordata; class Mammalia; order Rodentia; family Petromuridae; genus Petromus; species Petromus typicus. The sequence continues at coordinate 24,739 of PVIR01023481.1, read as the reverse complement.
AAACAGAAGAAATAGAAGATTCCTAGACACATATGAACTCCCAAAATTGAACGAGAAGATATATAAATGCTAAACACCCTAATATTAATATGTGAAGTTGAAAATGTAATTAAAAACCTACCAACAAAGAAAAGTCTTGGTCCTGATGGGTTCACTGTTGAATTCTACGAGACATTTAGAGAAGAGCTAATGCTACTACTTTTTAAACACTTTAGTGAAATTGAAAGGGACACAGGGCTCCCAAATTCATTCCCTGAAGCAACTATTACCTTGATTCCAAAAGCAGAGAAAGACCCAACCAAGAAAGAGAACTATAAGCCAGTCTCCCTTATGAACATTAATGCAAAAATCCTCAATAAGATTTGACAAACAGAATTCAGAGGATCATCAAGAAGATCATGCACCCTGACCAAGTTGGATTCATACCAGTAATGCAAGGATGGTTCAATATACATAAATATATTAATGTAATACAGTATATTAATAGAGTAAAAGACAAAAACTACATGATCATCTCAGTAGGTGCAGAAAAAGCATTTGACAAAATCTAACATCCATGCATGATTAAAACCCTATAAAAATTGCAATAGATGGTCTTTATCTCTACCATAAAAAGCTATTTATGAAAAACCAATAGCCAGCATCATACTAAATGATCAAAAACTAAAACCTTTCCTGCTAAAATCAGGAACAAGACAAGGATGTCCACTATTACCACTCCTGTTCAATATAATTTTGGAAACATTAGCTACAGCAGTTAGACAAGAGAAAGAAATAAAAGGAATAAAGTAGAAAAGGAAGAAGTTAAGTTGTCATTATTTGCTAATGACATGATAATCTGTATATAAGATCCCAAAACTCAGCCAAAAAACTGCTTGGCTTAATCACCAGGTTTAGGACAGTAGTTGAGTACAAGCTCAACACCCAAAAATTAATAACCTTCCTACACACAAATAATAGGTCCACTGAGAGACAAATAGAAGGAACAATTCCTTTCACAATAGCACCCCCAAATGAAATATCTAGGAGTCAACCTGACAAAGGAGGTGAAAGACCTCTTTTCTGAAAACTATAGTACTCTGAAAAAGGAGATCTAGAGGATATCAAAAAGTGGAAAGGCAGCCCTTACTTGTGGGTAAGAACTAATATTGTCAAAATGGCCATATGGCCAAAACTACTATATAGATTTAATGCAATCCCAATTAAAATCCCAATAGCATGTTTCACAGATCTTGGGAAAATAATCCAAAAATTCATCTGGAACCAAAAGAGATCTAAAATAGCAAAAGCAATTCTAGACAACAAGGATATGACAGGGAGTATTTCCATTCCCAGCTTGAAACTATACTATAGAGCCATTGTGATAAAACAGTATGGTACTGGCAAACAAAGAGGTCCATGCATCAGTGGAACAGACTAGGAGATGTACAAATAACTCCATACATATTAAGCTACCTCATCTTTGACAAAGGAGCCCAAAACCCTCAGTGGAAAGACAGCTGGGAAAACTGGGTTTCAGCCTGCTAAAGATTAAAGCTAGATCCTTGTCTTTCACCATGCACCAAACTAAAATCAAAGTGGATTAGACATCTAAATAGTAAAACAGAAACACTAACCTGCTGGAAGAAAGATTAGGTAGAATTCTTCAAGATACTTTTCTTCTAATCTCTTCCCCTTTTACTTCCCCTTCTAGGTTTTGAAGCTTTGTTTCCATTTTTCCTTCTATTATTTTTATTCCTTTTCATTTCTTGCCCTCCTTTATCCTTTCCCAAATGAACACTTTCTTCTTCCTATTTCCCAATATCTATTATACATTTTGGTTCTTACTTACACTTTCAGTTTATCACACCAGAGAAACAATGTGACATTTAAACATGTGTGTCTAATTTATTTCACTTAAGAGTATGGTCTCAAGGTGTATCCATTTACTTGAAAATATCACAAATTCATTCTTTTTTATGGCACAGTAATAGTCTACTCTATGAAAAATCATATCTTCTTTATCTATTCATCTATTGATGGACATTTGGACTGTTTCCAAGAATTAAGTATTACAAATTGTGCTACTTCTGTCATCAAGTGTTCTATCTATTCTCTCAGCAGATTTAGTGATATGTTGTGATATTTAGATCTTTGATCCATTTCAATTTTAGGTTAGTATGTCATGAAAGATATGGATCTAGTTTCAATCTTGGGCATGTAGAAAGCCATTTTTCCTGGTACCATATATTAAAGAAATTACCTTTCTTCCTATGACGGTGTTTAGATACTTTGTCAAAGATAAGGGGGCTGAGTGTGTTTGGAGTTGTTTCTGCATCTTCTGATCTGTTCAGCTAACCTATGGATCTGGGTTATAGTTGTCTTGTTTCTGACTTTAGAGTGAAATAGCAGAAGCCATTCTGAGCAAAAAATGTAAAGCTTTAGGCTTTACAATCTGTAACTTGAAATTATACTACAGAGCTACTGTGATAAAAACAGGGTGGTATTGGCAAAAGCCAAACTAAAACAACCATACCCAGATCTATGGCCTTTGTTTCAGGTCTGTTTTGGTTCCAAATGGATTTTAGAATTGTTTTCTCTAATTCTAATTTTGATATGTTATAGCTATTTTGATTGGGCTCTCATTAACTCTGTATAACAGGGCTGGGGATTTAGCTCAGTGGTTTCGGTGCCTGCCTTACAAGCACAAGGTCCTGAGTTCGATATCTGTAACCACATATAACAATGCTACATGTGATGACTCACACCTACCAGCAATCAGTACCATGTACCACAGTGCCAGGAGTGGTGGCTCACACCTGTAATTCCAGCACTTGGGAGGTAGAAGCAGGAGGATTGCTGTGAGTTTGAGGCTGAGTTCAGGGCCAGCCGGAACTACAAAGTGAGACCCTGTCTCAAAAAACTAATAACTGAAAAAAAAATCTGTATAACGATTTGGGAAGTATGGCTATTTTCACTATACTGCTTCTTCCTACCTATGAACAGGGGATGTTTTTCCATTTTCTCCTATCCTCTTTGAACTCCTTTTTCAGATTACTGTGGTTTTAAATGTAAATGTCTTTTACATTCTTCTTTAGATGGATTTCTATATATTTCATATAGAAATTATTATTCTGAAGTTGAAAGTGAAAGATGATGCTCCCTTAGTTTTTCTCTCAGTGTGTTTGTTATGTGTCCAGGAAAGCTATTGATTTTTAGGTGTTGACTGTATATCCATCTACCCAACTTACTTTGGTTATTAAATCTAAAAGACTCTTAGTGGACTTTTTGGGGTTTTCCACGTAGAGTATCATACCATCAGCAAATAATGATTATTTAAATTCTTCCTTTTCTATCCTTATTTATTTTATTTCTTCTGTATAATTGCTCTGCCTTATGTTTCCAGAACTATATTGACTAAGAATGGTAGCAGCGAACATCGTTATCTTGTTTCTGATTTTAGAGTGCAAGTTTTCAGTTTTGTTCCATTAGTATGATGTTCACTGTCGGTTTTTCATAGATCCTTTTGTAAGATTGAGATTAAGACGATCTATTCCAAACTTCTGTAGGAAATATTTTATCATGAATGAGTGCTGGACTTTGTCCGTGCTTTTTCTGTGTCTATTGAGATGATCATATGATATTTACCCTTGGTTCTGTTACTATAGTGTATTACATTTACTGATTTGCATATGTTGAACCATCCCTGCATTCCAGGGGTGCATCCTATTTGATCATGGTGTATAAACTTCTTGATAATTTACTGCATTTTGTTTGCTAGTATTATGTCGAGGATTTTTTTTTTTTTTTTTTTTTTTTTTTTTTTTTTTTTTTTTTTTTTTTTTTTTTTTTTTTTTTTTTTTTTTTTTTTTTTTTTTTTTGCATTTGTGTTCATTAGAGTGATTGGTCTGTAGTTCTTCTTTTTGATCGACTCCTTCTGTGGTTTTGGTATCAGGATAGTGCTTTCTTCCAGAAGTGACTGTGGGAGTTTTACTTCCCTTTATGTTTCATTAAAGAGTCTGAGGAACAGTGAGATTAGCTCTTCCCTAAATTTTTTAGATAACAACTTAAAAGAGTAGAAAAGCAAAACAAAAGGCAAACTACTTTTCTTTTAGTTATGGAGAGCGTGGTCCTAGGATGAACTTCACTGGAGGATCAGTGATCCCCTGTTTTCCTCCATAATTGTGAGGTGAGGACCCTTGTCATTCTCTTAGCAACCTGGGCATCAGCTTGAGGAGGTTGAGCTGGCTGGGTAGGCCTGCTTTGTGTCCAGCTGCCCAGTCCATGAGCCTTCTCTGCCTCACCCCTCCTTTCCCCTGACCCCTGTGTCCGTCTCTCAGTGACACACTTATTTATGCTTCCTTTTCCCCTATAGTATTCTCCTCTCACCATAACCACACGGGGCAAGGGTTCACTTCTGTGTCCTCAGTACTCAGAACATACGAAGACATCAATAAGTGTTAGTGGAATAGAAAGTCGATTAAGTCAAAAAAAGGACAGTCCTGATCATCACAGCCATTTGCCACCTGGATTCTGTTCCACTGAGGACTGTAAGGTTGGCAGCTGGAGGCAGAGGTCTATTTCATTTATTTACAATGGTGCATTTCATTTTTAAAATGTCACAATATTTTTAAACTTATTTACAGTGATGTTTTGGAATTACTGCAGACTCATAAATAACCAGATAAGTTTGAAGAAAAAACTTTGAAGAATTAGTTGCTAGTTTTAAAGATGTTTCACATGCATTTTTTTCTTATCAAAGAGGCAGGAAGCTCTGTGTCTGTAAATCTTTAAAACTGAGCATCTCTTTTAAAGTGAGGATAAACTCTTAAAATCCCTCTGTTAGTTAATCTCTTCCCGAAGGTTTATGATGCAGTGGGGTTAGAGGAGCTAATTTAAGTAGGTTGCATGAGGAAAGAAACATACAAAAGAAAGTAAAAACTTTAGTTTTATTACATTTCATATGAAAACCAATAGCCACACAATGTGATCTTTGAAAAAATATATAAACGTTCTTTTACATTGCTACTAATAGCTTTAATGTATGCCCTCACAATCAGAACAAGGCATTAAAGTTCCTTTTCATGGACTCAAAATGAAGAGGCAAATAGCAAAGTGTTTACCAAAACAGGCAACTTGGAATAGCTTCTTATCCCAGAACTCTTAATGCATTTGTGAAAGGAATATCAATAAAGAAACTTCTTCTAATGTAAATAAGCTGAAGGAAATATCTTGATTTTTAGAGCTGATAGAATTTCAAAGCAGGAAAATTTTCAAAGTAAATTAATAATAATAATAATAATAATAATAATAATGTCCAAATATTTCTTCCAAAGACAGGATTCATGCTCTAGGAACCCTAAGCAAGCCTCTTTTGACCTTCCCCTCATTCTAAAAGCTTTAATGGTGACCTGGCTGCCATATTTCTATGAAATGTGGTGTCCTAGACACCAGTCCCTGGACAGAACAATACTTAGAAATGCTCCACTCAGAGAATGAAATATGCATCTGATTTATAAGAATTGAAGAGCATGAAAACTTTGCGTTTTTCTAATTTGTGCGGACAAAAGAATCTTTATTACATCAACTATAGGTTTCCTGTAAAACCCCCAAGCAGTTTCTCTCTGAACTGTCTCCTTTCCCGAATCATGGGGAATTTGAAAGACTCAAATCTGTGTGAACTCAGCATATTGGTTATTGGAAACAGAATAGCTTCTTGTCTTCCTGCCTTTGTTTCTTCACTGTTGGGTGTGAACTTGTGTAAACATGAACACTTTCAAAGACAGTTGAGTGGGAAGAACTATAGTAAAGCCATCAAGCCAGCCAGCTTTTTGTGGAACAAATCCCTCCTATTCCCATGCCTTTTCTTGACCTTCTCTATCTTGGTTCTGATATGTTTCCTTTGACACAGCTGGTGTATGTCTTTATCCCTCTTATTATTGGAGAAAATCCATGCAGGTATGTCTAACTCTTTATGAGGGGCCACCCTTGTGGGTTTCTATATAGAATTACTTTGAGGCCTTAGTCAAAGCAATATCCCTGAGAGAGAGGCAAATATACAGTGCACTTGGTGTCACCCCTGGGGTACATTCTGTAGGATGCCTTAGCTATTCACTTTCGTGTGCCATCTCTCTATTTTGTGAGATTTCTATCCCAGAACCCAACACATTTGGCTTCATAACTATTTTCCCATCACCCCCACAACTTGATTTTGAGTTAAGAATATTCACAATAAATATTGTTGTACTACTGTCTTCATCTTTCACATTTATAGATCATTAACTGTATACCAAAGCGTAGGTTGAGTGCTTTACATCTTGTCTCATGAATTTTACAATATTTTTACAAAGCAGTAAACTGAGTCTCAAAAAGAACAAATGGTTTGTACAAACTGTTAAGTGGCATCTGGAATGTGAGTTCTTCAATAAGAACTTCTTTAGGATTTATTAATCCTGAAGTTGCAGTTGCTAATACATGTCGTAGCCCCAAGTAGTTCTTGTCCCACCTTTTCTGAATGAGTGAATGAAGAAATAAGTGAGTGTGTGGCTGAAGAGAGACAGAACTGCTCTTTGAGAAACACAGAAGGAAGCTATGCCCATCCATGTTCTTTGAGTGCTACACAATACCACAGACTGGGTAGGTTAGGAAGAGAAGAGGTGTATTTTGGCTCACAATCCTGGAGGCACAAGATACAGGGGCCCCATCTGGGGATGGAAGTTCATGTGTGCAGAGCGTCATAGCAAGAGAGAGGGAATACGTGTGAACACATTAATATCTGGTCTCTTTCCTTCTTACAAAGCTACTAGGGATCAATTATGGGGTGCTGTACTAATGAACATATCCAGCCCTGACCACTACCTGAAACTCCATCTCTAGACATTAGAGTCAGGTAAATTTTCTATCCCCCTTTCAGTACTTCACCATGGCAATTAAATTCCAGCTTTGAAACTTTAAGGGCACAACCAAACCATATCCAAACCATAGTGGAAGCCAGTATTTTCTTTGTCATTTCTTCTAATGCTGTTCTTCTACACTGCTTTGGCCTTCTAGTTTTTCTTTCCTATACAAGATTACTTTTTTTAAATAAAGAATTGGATAAATTCATCAATATTTCAAGTGTGAACCTTTTTCTGGAAGCAATGACACTGTAACGGGCTACCAAAGTTTTAATGATGACCTCTCATGACAAAAGTACCCCTGGTCTTAATTAGTCCTGATAGAACTAAGTCTATAAGGAAGCATTTTGCAAATTTACTTAATATAGATGTTAAACAGCCTAGTTTATTCTAATTGTGCATTACTTTAATAATTGTGTGCTCCTAATACTATGGGTTCTCCTGTGATTGGGCTGGGTGTTATTCCCCAAATATAAATAAAAGAATAAATCATTCATTTATCAGGACTAGCTAGCATTTATAACAATTGTATTAATTAATGTTTAGTCATGTTTTGGCTTTGCTAGCAAGACGAAGCCAGTTTCTATATTTGAGCTGTTTAGAATACTTCAAGTAGTTGAAATGGAGTCATTCTTTGTAGAACGTCACCTAAGACCAGTAGAAATGGAAGTCTTTCTCCCACCCCATTCCTATTCTCCCAGGTCCTAGAATGGTCACAGAACATCTCAAGGTACATGGCATTGGATAATTAAGGAAAACAAGCCCAACAGTGTGTGGGGGCATGTAGTTTACAGGAAACATCTTAGTTCACAGGAGAACTAAGACAAAGCAATGCCACATCCACACCAGTTTCTCCCTGGAACGCCGAAGCTATTGCATGGTGGTTTATTGTAACACCTAGGAAATGACAGATCCAAAGGACAGTTGTGTTACTAGATTAGTGTTTGTCAATTGGATACCTGTCTATGCGAGGGGACAGTTTAGATTGTGACAGTTGGGGAAGGGTGTTAGTGGCATCTAGTAAGCAGGGGTAAGGGATGCTGCTTAACATCTTACAGTGCATAGGGTAGGTCCTATGACGGAGCATCCTCTGGCTGATGGTGCTGAGGTTAAAAATGCAGATTGTCAAAATCTAGAAGATAAAAAAGCATCTATCAGTAGTGAGAGGAAAGTGTATGGGGTTTGGAGCAGAAGCAGATCCATAAAGCTAGAGCACAGACAAATTCTGGAGGCTGAGCAGTGAGAATCAAAGGTGGAAGAAAAGTGAGAGAAGCCATGCCATTGCCATGGGCTTGCCTGATTTCTAAGCATGGAGATCATGGTGGCAGCCAGATGGTCCACCAGGAATATGATGGCCAGTGGATGAGCACAAATGGCCCAGAAGTCTTGAAGGATTTGTGCAAGGACATGAGGATTCTCGACGGCCATTCATTAGCCACAGAAGTGATTCTGGGGCATCACCATATGTTGGCACAATAGGGTTTCATCAGTCTGAAGAATTGAAATGCCTCGTTTAGTTTCTGGAGTTTTGTTTTATTTTTATTAAAGTATCATGTTAGTTTCCTATGAAGAAATATGTACCTAGCGATGGTGTTCATCGTGATATATTTTGATAGGATCATGAAGCAGGGTGGCAGGAAGAACAAAAAAATTGCTTTAGTTAAAAAATCAGCCCTATACAAGAAGAATATCATGCTTGTTGAAGGCGAACGGCTCTTTGATGGAGAAAAAAATTCTTTGGTGGGACTGCGGTTGACAGAGACGAGACTCTGCTTTGCTTTTTTATCCTTTTCCAGGCGAAGCCTAGATTTGTCAGGGTGACAGGGCTCAGCTGCTTCTACAAAGTAGCAAGGCTTTTAGTGTTTGTGGGCAGCACAAGAATGTGTGCTGGTTGGGTGCAGCATGGGAAAATAAGGGCCCAGAAATGAGGCAGTAGAAAGTCCCGAGGGAGAAACTGAGGGCAGGAGAGGTTCCCAGTGGAGAAGGAACTGTAGGACAGGATGAGAAATTGACGCTGTTTCAATTAGGTGGTGCTCTGGCTGTGAAGAAGTGGATGGAGGGAAACTACTTCTGGGGTCTCAGAAAGCCTTCATAAAAGTTAATCACATACAACAGTTTTGTGATAGTGTCAGTGTTTCAGAGAGAATGATGAGTTGTGTTCAGAAGAAGCTGGATGAAGAAATGACCAGTAGAAATGAAAGTCTTTCTCCAACCCCATTTGTACTCTCCCAGGTACTGGAATGGTCACGGAACGTCTCCAAGTACACAGCATTGGATAACTATGGAAAACAAGCCCTCACTAAGCCCAGCAGTGTGTAGGGGCATCTAGTTTACAGCGTGGAGTGAATGAAATACATTGTCAAGCAATGGCGGCATGGGCCATTTTAAAGTGTGTCCTGCTTTGTCATGGGTTTCCTTGGGCAAATATTTCTTACACAGATTTTAGATATTTTCTCAGGACTTTCTCAAGGTCATTTGGTGACAACAGCAGCCCAGAGCTTTTGCAAGGTGCTAGGATCTGATCTAATCTTTCTTGGTGTCTTCCTGAGTCTGTCTGCTGCAGAGCTTTTGGCTCAGCTGGACTGCAGGGAACATGTCTGCTGCCTGTGTGTCTCCTGTCGCAGTGGGAGTGCTCAGCAGCCAGGCAGCAGGCGCGCTGTGCAAGAGGACTCTTGCTGAAGGCGGAGTGGTGCAGATGCTAAGGCATCCACTGCAGCTATTTTTCTTGCCACTGTTTATTATCTCCTATTAGTCAAGTGCAGTAATGAACAATCACAGAGTGTCCAGATGACTACGACTTGCCTTTCCTTCCAGTCCTACCTAGGGTGTTTAAATGCAGCAACTGAGATAATTCGGACCCATAATATCTTTCCTCTCCTGGATCTTCTTGCATTAAATGAGCCCCAGCATACTAATCCTCAGTTTCTTTCTCTTGGTCTTTTATGAGATCTTGCCCTTAGATGTTCAGTTAGCTTGTTCTCCATTTCTCACAGCTGATACAAACCTTGGCGCCTCAGAAAGCCTGGGGTATTATTCCCTATCTCTCAGCTAACCTGTAGTCCTTGATGAATGTCAGCTTTCTGAACACAGTATTGGGTGGGTTAGGGATGCAGATTTCAGTTTGCAAGTCTTTTTTGGAGAGAAATACAGAAAATAAGGAAAGTAGCTGATTGCTCTAGTGGAACAAATGGAAGAGGAAGGAAGTGGAGGGTCAAAGATTGAGTTGAGCGTTGCCTCAGTTATTTGTTTCTGAGACACGATGCATGACACACATAATTTAAAGAAGGAAGGCTTTATTTTAGCTCATAGTCTGTGGAGGTTTCAGCTCGTAGTTGACTGGCTCAAAGCCAGGAAGGCATGGCAGAGGGGCCTTGGTGGAGGAGAAACAGCTCACGGCAGGGCGGAGGGAAACAGATCACGGGAAGAGGGAGGCAGACGGACCCATGGAGGCCACACCCACTGTGAGCCACTTCTTCTGACCAGAATTACCTCCCAGCATCACATTTCGCTGTGAACTCACAAGTGGGCTGATCCACTGATGAATTTGACATCCCATGATCCAATCACCTACTTGAAGCCCCACCTAAATGTGCATGAAGTTCGGAGGGGGAGCATCTAGGGTTGCACTGATATCAACGATCCATGATGACAGGACGGAAGAGCTGCAGAGAGAAGGCATTGGACTAGGAAGCAGCTCTGGGAGCTCAGAGCCACATGTGGGCTAGCGTGGCTGCAAAAGGTGAAGTGAGAGTGTGGGTGCAGATGAAGGCCCACTTGTTCCTAGCTCTTTAAGGCCATGGGTTCCTGTAGTGGGCTGAAGTTTATGTGGGCCCAAATTTATGAGCATCTAGAGCCTCTGAATGTGATTTTAATTGGAAATAAGATTTTTGCAGAAGTAATTATTATTAAGGATGGAGATGAGATCATAGTGTATCAAGATAGTATCTAAATCTCATGAAAAGGTCTTCATAGGACAGACCCACAGAAACACAGGGAAGCAGGAATGTGAGGATGGAGGCAGAGACTGGATGATGCTGTCACTAGCTAAGGAATACCAGGAGTCCCCAGATGTGGGGAAGGAAGGGAGGAGTCTCTCCTCAGCCTTTGGACAGAAATGGGGCCCTGTGCACACCTCTGGAGATTTCTGGTCTCCGGAATGATGAAAGAATAAATTTCCACTATGTTAAGACACCAGATCGGTAGTAGTTTATTATGGCTGCTTTTGGAAAATAATCAAATCTAATGGAGAAGTCAATGAAGTCTATGAATTCTATCCCTAGCTAAAAACAAGTATGTACACACAATTTTGCTTTCAATTTAATGGAAGTCATGGAGCCCATCCATGGGCTCCAACATTAAAAGCTCTTCTAGATAATGGAGCATAGCTTTAAGTGGCCCAGTCATTGACTTGACCTAATAGGCCTGAGTGTGAAGACAGTGATTGTGCAAGCTGCACAGAGATAAATAAGAACAGAATTGTTAAATGCCAAGGAAAGCATCAATGTGCAATCATTTTCCTTTCACACTTCTGCAAAACACTGCATTATTTTTTTTCTGGAGACATTTAAATGCAAAAGAAAATTAATAAGGTTGCTTATCATGTGTCCCAGGCAGGATTTTTAAATTTTTTTAATTTTTAAATTTTTTTGTTCTTTAAAAAGAACAATTGATTTCAGTTCCTTCAGCGCGCTTGAAAACGGTGGCACTGTTGGGAAGAGGAACACCCAAGAGTAAATACTCCTTGTCTGGATTCATGGGAGTCAGGCGGAGCGGCGAAGGCGAGGCCGATGCGATGATCGGATTCTGTGGCTTCTGGAGTCAGAGGTGCTGCTGCTGCTGCTGCTGCTGCACGTTAACACCTGGGGTGAGGCAGGTGCCTCCTGAGGTTGGTGACCTTGGTGGGAGGGGGGAAGAGCAGCCCTGGTCCTAGGACTCTGGAGAATGAGGCACTGGAAGAGGCTCTGCTATGGTTTAAATGTTTTTCTTTTTTTTCATATGCTGGAAACATAATCCCCAAAGTCTAGTGCTAATGTTATTTGACGGTGAAATCTTTGGAAGTATTTAAACTAATGTAGATTCATGGGTTAGCAAGGGAGTGGCTTTGTTATCAGAGCGAGAGCTCTCTGGCCTGCACACTCTGCCTCGTCAAGTGATACCCGGGCCACCTTGAGAGGGGCCAGCAAGGAGCCACTCACCACATGTGGTGCACTTACATTGGCTCTCCCAGGCTTGAGGTCCACGAATGGAACAAAACTATTCTTTTAAGGTACCACCAAGTCTGTGGCACTCAGTTATCACAAGAGAAAAAGGACTAGGACGCGTTCTCAGCTGTTGTCCACACCTCTGGGAACGTCCTTTCCCTCCTGTCCTTATGGTAGCAGTAAACTCTGCCTTTATACTTTGGGAGCAACAGGAAGATGGGACTCCTTAGAAGTTTCTTTATACATTAGAAAATAGCTTTACTCTTTCTGCTGGCGTATATTTTCTAAAGATAAGTAGTCTGCTTTTTCTACCACTGTAAGATCATGGAAAAAGCCAGACAACAGGTTCAAATTTATTTGAGAAAGTACAGTAACTGAGAGGTAGTTTCTCTGTTAGGATAACAATTATTATGTAAGTTAAATGAGACAATATCTGCATGGCAGACTGTCTGTCTCCTAATCAGCAGCCATCCCCACCACATGACTGTCCTGGTAGCCGCATTCTGATTTATTCCAGGATGAGAGGAACTTATCTCAGCCCAGGGACTGGGATCTAGATCTTGACCTGGAGCTGAAAGGGAAGTTTGTCAGACAGGGCTGGTTTTACAAATATGGAGACCAAGCCACAGAAATAAAGTCTTTTTTCCCCTTCTTTGATTTGAACATTGGTTGTGGTATTTGGGGGTTAAGCAACATACTGTAAACACCAGGACACAGCCAGTTTGTGAGTGACGGCTATGCAAAATGAGCCTGCCTCTCTGACCATATCATCATAAAGGTGAACCGAAGTCAGGAGCCATTAGTTTCTAGGCCTGTTGTTACATAACTTCTAGTTCTTTATTGCATGGAGAATAATGCAGTACTAACTGCGAATCCTAAATGTGAAACAATATATACTCATTCCTGTGCTTGGCAGAAGTGAGACCCAGTTAACTCTAAGACCTTTAAACCACCCCCCATTGTTCTGGGGTAGTTTTTAGTTTTTGATTTTCCTTTGCTTGTCATTTTCCCAAGAATCCCATTTCTTCCCTCCATTTTGCACATTATTTAATTCAGTCAACATTGTACCTGAACACATGGTAACTATCAGCCACGCTTACCTTTCTCCAGCATAGCCTGGAATCCAGGGGAAAAAAAATGAGACAATTAGTGGCAATTATTCAGAAAGTTAGATGTGAGAACCTTCATACTCTAAGAGTAGTATGAATCTAAAAGAAGATAGCATCTAAATGGAGAATGTCAGATCTTTTAGCTTATCAACTTTTACTTTGGGTACAATTTTATCAAAATTTAGCTAAGCAGTTCTCCAGCCTGAAGCAGATTTGAAGTGCAGTGCGACGGGGAGCTTGCTCAAGGCAAGACAATGATGGGAGGGTCGGTTGGGACTCCCCCTATAAACTCCATAAAAAGCAAAAATATGAAGCAAACACTACAGTAGCTCCAAGTCATTTAATGTAGCTGCAAGCACCCTGTACATGTGAGAATCCCCAGGGGGACCTGTATATCACAGCACATTGACATTCAGAATCATCCAGAGACTTTAGAAAAGGTTAATTCCATATATTCTGCCTATGGCAGAGAAATGTTTTAGCTCCTCTTCAAGGAGTTCCATAAAGAATTTTCTTATATATTTTCTTATAGCTTGTGCTTGAAAACTGTAAGCTTCTGATAGGTGGGACATTTCACTTTAAGTGTTTGAATAAATACACTGTCTTGTTGCCTAGACATTTCACAAGTTTAGGGATTGTTTCTGTAACTCTTCTTAGTTCTTAATGCCACATATGCTTCTTCTAGGGCTAAACCATCACAAGCATGAAAAAAGAGGGCCCACTGACTTTCTTTGACTTGTAAAAGGCACTGGCTGTAATAACTTCACTTACTCTTCAACTTTTATGATTTTGAGGATTAGTGTCACAGTTAGAAGAATTCCATCCCTTCCCCAAGTGACAGAAGTTATGCTAGTTGTGTGTGTGAGATCTCAGGACATCGTGTACAGGGAAATCTGTACCCTGCCAGAACCCACATCAGGCGGTGTGAGATGGGTGGGTAACGATGGCCCTGGGCTGGCGCTGCTGCAACCCTGGCTGTGACGCGTTTCCAGTGGGAGCTTGCGGTGCCCTTCCCCTAGTAGCGGGAAGACAGCCGTTTGTGCACCCTCTGATAGACAGAAGGGGGATGGCGGGAGCCTAGAAGAGGCCAGCTGAGCCGAGACACAGGACAGATCCACACGAGAGAGCAGAGTGTTCCCCAGCTTCCCTAAAGCATGAAACAGTGAACTAGAAATTTGCGAAAAGGAAGTGACTCTCCATAAAGACATGTTTGCAGACAGCTCAGTATTCCAGATGACTGCAGTTCTCTGGGGAAAGCAGCAGAGACCCACCACGGGACGGAGGGGAGGCTCACAGCCAGAGAGACAGCAGACTCGAGCAGAGGAGAGCCCTTTTTGTCTCTCCCTGTGGTCCTGATTAACGTATATGTATCACACATACTAAATATTCTTATACCGAAATAATTGAATATAACAAAATATTTGTAAATAGTTTCCTTTTTTATGAATTCATGTATGTATTTTCTAATCTAAATAAAGCATTCATATAGTCATCTTTAGTGGTTGTATAGTTTTCCACTGTATAAGTATATCATCACTAACCTAACCATTTAAATTTTCTGTATATTTTTATCTATTTTAAGTGGTACCAAGGTATGTACACATTTTTATCCACTTATCTCATTATTTCAATGGATAAATCCCAGGAGGTAGAGTTCTGAGTTATTTTTAAAGTCTTGATATTTTGTCCAATAGCATTCTGAAAATTTTTATTCCTGTTAGATATGGTGGTACATGCCTGTAATCCCACTGCTTGGGAGGCACAGGCAAGAAGATCACCGTGAGTTTGTGGCCAGCCTGGGCTACACAGCGACTTCAAACAAGAGCTTCTACTAGGACATTTCATTGGCCAAATCAAAGCATGCTTTTGGGTAGGTCATGGAGGTAATCTCATAGGAAGGGCAGTGATAATTCAGAACTAAGTGCAATCTACCCTATGTTTGCAGTGCGATCTAATCTTATATTTTCCAAATATTTAACCAATTACCTCAATACTATTTTAAACATTTTTATTCGGTACACTTCTCAGTTAGCCATTCTTATCACACACCTTATTCCAATGGATCTGTCTTTTTGCTCCTGAATTTTTTTGAGGAGGGCATCCTCAATCTGTTTTTTAATCCTGTACCAAAATGTCTTGAGTATTCTCTTTTGTTTTCCTGCTAGATGAACTTTTGGAAACTGGTGTTTGTTTCATTTTCCAAAATAAAGATCTATTGAGATAGATATAAGTTGAAATTACATTATGTATAGGGATTAATTTGGAGGAGACCTGATCTATTTGAAATACTGTGTCTTCCATCCATGAACATAGTATGTCATTGTATTCATCCAGGTCTATTTTTATTTTTCTTACATTGTTATGAGTGCAAAAACAAGATGTCTTAAATTTTATTTTTTCAAAAACTTTATAGTTGTTGATGGTTTTGTGAAATCATTTTCCTCTGTGCTATTTAATGAGTGGTTGTGGTTGGTGTGTGGGAAAGCTATTATGATGCTTCTCATTTATTTCGTAGTTTGCTACTTTTCTGAGCTAGTTTATATATTTTAAGTTTTTTGTTTGATTCTCTTTTGTTTCTTTAAGCCAGATAACTATCCATGTTATTTCTTTTTAAAATTTATTATCCTAACCCCAAATTCCAAGACAACATTGAAAAACAGTGTTTTCTTACTTCCTGACTTCGGAAGGAGAAGTAACCTCATTGATGTTTGTAAACAATTCTTCTAATTCTAGTGTAGTATGATTTTGAACCCAGAAATGCACTTGAATTGTACTAAAAATTTCTTCTTCGTGCTTTAATATCTCCACAGGATTTTTTACCTTGGCTATATTATTTGAATTATACTGATGATTTTGTAACATTAAACTATCCTTGCACATCTGGAAGTAATGCTGCCAGAACACAGAGTGATAGTCTTTGAATACACAGTCATCTTAATATTCTATCATCTTATTTTACATTGAGCATTTTCTATTTCACAATATATAACATACAATGCTAGGATTCATTTACATCTTCATTTTCTCATACCAGAGGATATTCTAGTATTATTTAAGTGAAATTTGCACAGCTATAACCTACATTGTAATTTTCCTTTCAGAAGTATTTTTGTTAACTATTTTTCTGGAAAATTACATCAGAGTTATACTGAGTTAAAAATTAATTAGCCACTCTCTATTTTATATTTTGGAAAAGCCCACATTGTAGATGTTTTTCTCTTTCTTAAAGTATCCACCTATAATCATGTTTGGCTTCAAGATGTATTAGAGAAAAAAATTAAAAATTTATTATGTATCATTTTATATTTTTTACTTTCATACTTGAGGTAATCTTAGTTACTTTCAATTTCCAACAGAATTTTACATCTAATAAAGATTTTAAAATTGACATAACATGTTCTGACATTTAAGATATTTCAGAATTGTAAATTGAAAATAGTTTTAAATTTTAAATTTACCAGATTTGTTTGATTTGAACCAGGTCAGAGCAGAGGTGTCAACTCTGTCTACTACCAACAGATGGCGATAGTGGTCACTTTATATTGTTACTTTAGATTTAAAAATAGATGGACTTTGTTCCAGAACCTGATCTCTTCAGAACAAGACCTTTAATCATTCTGAATGTTATATAACTGCCTTGCTTTTTCTTTCTCTCCCTCTCTCTAGTTTTCTCCTTTTTCTTTCATTCTTTTCTTCCTCCTGTCTGCTCTCTTTCCCTTCCTTTTTTTTTCTTTTTCTTTCCTACTCTTGGGAAGAACTTGAATTTATTTTCGATTGCTATTTATATCTTTGTTAATTCTTGACTTTTAAAAATTCAGCTTTTAAGTAAAAGTTAAGTGCTTAGTTTATTTATTTAATATTGAAAGCATGTAATGCCATAAATTCTCCCTAAACTTAACCTTGACTCTTACATTGTCTTTTATATCAAATGATATACTATTATCAATTAATATTATTATGATGTGATAATAAATATTTTTATTATAATAAATATAGATAATAAAATAGATATTTTTATTATGATTACTACTAAATAGTGTGTCACTGCAATTTTGATATCTTTCTTTGGATAATTATGTAGGACAGAATTTATTTGTGTTTTATGAAGGGAAGTCTTCAATATTTAAGTCTGTATAATTATGAAGTTGTGCAGGGCAGCAAACTTGTCATAACATAAAATGCTTAGGATACACTGTTTATAAAATTGATCATATCTTAAAGGTCTCCTTACTGATAAGATCAGAGGCTATGCTTTCTGTCTGGTCTGGTGTCTGTTTCAAGACTTTTAGTGGATTATTGAATATTTTTCTGGGAAAAAAATTTTAAAAATTAGATTTAATTTAAAAGATCCTGAGGCAGGGATGTTGATCACACCTGCCGTCTTTGGGCAAGATCTCTTGAGCAGGGAGGTCTCCTAAGGGTCTGAGATGAGCCTAGGCAACAGAGTGAGACTCTGTCTCAAAAACCAAACAAAACCTGAAACTAAGAGATCTTTCAAGATTTCGTGAAGTTGATTAAGGTGATGTTGGGAACTGCTCGAATCACTCACATTTCTTTGACTAATAAGGATCTGGCAGAATGCAGCTAAAAAGAGTGGGAAGTCTGCAAGATGATACACACGAGCTTCAGAAGAGAAATATTGAAACAGAGAAGCATTGAAAAGACCTTTGAGGGACTGGAACAAGCCTTTGATTTATTTAAAAAATAGGACTCATTCAAATGTGAAAGATATTATATCATGAGATTCTAAATTTTGTTGGAACAGGTACACCAAAAATCAATATTTCATATTTTGTTCTCTAATTTCATTAAATATACAATAAAATACATTTTCTTTGATAATTTGTACTTTCATTCTGCAACATAAAAATCCATTCTAGCATTTCTTCCTCATTATGAAAATTTCAACTTCCTTTTAAGGGGACTTACTTTAAGAGGACTGTTCTTAGGAATCATTACACTCAGGTATGCTTGTTATTAATTTATAATAATATTGAATTATTTGCATTTTATTATTATATTCTGTATTTATAAATTTTCCATAATTGCTAGGAAAATGTACTCTCCCTTTATCTCATTTTAAAAATCTTTTTAATTTTTAAAATTCTTAATTTTTAATAGGTCATATTTGTAGAACATAATGATTACATTCATTGTAGGAACTGGTCTGTGTACAGAGCACATCTTCCCTTCTCTCCTGCCCACTCTTTTCTGCTAGCACCTGCTTCATTTCTCTTATGAGTCATTGTAAAGTTAATTATTGTACAGACAACCAGACTGATAGGCCAGTAATATATAAAGGATAAGACAATTATACTAAATCAAGGTACATTTTTAGATACATTGTCCATGCTAGATTACAATAAAATTTTCTCTCTCTTTTCTTATTTGTCTTTCAGTTGGACTTTATTTGTATATCGAGTTTTTCATATAAAAACCATGTGATATTTAAGATTAAGTGTCTTATTTACTTTCCTTAATTCTATAGTCTCAAGGTGCACCCGTTTTCCTACAAATGACTCAAATGTACCCATATTCATGGCAGAATAGTACTCCATTGTTTTCTTTATTCATTCATCTGTTGATGGACATATAAGTTGTTTCTAAGATTTAGTTTTTCTGATCTGTGCTGCTATATTTACGAGTATGTATGTATCCCTGTAGTATCCTGGTTTATAAAAGTTAAACCTTTAAAATTTATCTTTTTTTTGGTACTTGGGATGGAGTTTAAGACCTTGTCCTTGTCAGGCAGGTGCAGTGCTGCTGACCTACATCCCCAGCCCCAAACCTTTAAAACTTTTTATGATCCAAATCTTTTATTTTTTGTTTAATTAATCTTTCAAAACAACAGTAGTTTAAGTTTGTCAAAGTTACAATGTTTGTGTCAGTTTTTCTCTGCATTTCTAACATTTGTATGTATTTAAGTGGAAGGTTGTGAGGAGAAAAACAACTCAAGAAAATTATACACCTTACTTTAAAGGTTAAGAGTAGTTTCACATAATTTTGTTTTCCTGAAAAAACATCTTGAACATGAACAAGTGTTTGTTGAATACTGCATCATATTTTTATTTTGAAATATGTCTTCTATTATTGTAAAATGTCCTTCTCAAAATTTAGTGGCTTTATCCATAGTTTTTCATCTAACATTTGTTTTACATTTATATTATGTCACCTGTATTTTCAAAAACTTGTTATATTATTTTTATTTACTATTTGTATTTAAATGAAAAACATGTCGTTTCAGTCTAACACTCTTTGGAGCCTAAAACTGAAAGTTTTTGCCTATCTATGAGCATTCATTCCATATGAAATGGAGGTCACCCATTAAATTCTACCCTATGTTTCCTGTTGTAACATTTGCTTGGCCTTTCCTTATTTTCTGTCTTATTCTGTAGGAGTATGTTGACTTTATTACATTAGTCTGCATTTGAGAGGTTAAAATGTCATGTAAATTCTATTGACAGTTATCCTTGGTGTTTCAATTTTATTTTCTAATTTTTCTTTTTGTAACTGTAAGGTAAGGGGAAAAGTATTCTCTGAGATAATCTAATCTGTCTTTCATTTCATGGAAAGTGCTTAGTTTCATTTACTTTTCTGCACAAGTTTTGGTGACAGATTACTAATATAAAGTTACTTTCACTTTTGGTTTAAAACACTGATTTAGGCTTAAATATTTTGATCCATTTCAGTGTTTAATTCTGTATTATTCCTGAAATTTTAACTTAATATAAATAGGTAGTTATTTTTTCCAAGAAGAGCATGTTAAAATTATATTTTCTGACTTCAGTTCTTGTTTATATGAGAATGTTATATTTTCTTTATGTATACATCATTGCTTTCTTTGTATAAAATGGCTAACATTTTAAATTTCTATAAATACGCTATCACTGTTTTCTTCAATTGTATCTTTAGATTCAATTTCTATTCCATTTTTTCTCTTCAATGCCACTTTTTTTTTTTCTTTTTAGGTTTTTTTTGAGACAGGGTCTCACTTTGTGGTTCAGGCTGGCCCTCAGCTCAGCCTCCAACTCACATCACAGCAATCCTCCTGCCTCTGCCTCCCAAGTGCTGGTATTACAGGCATGAGCCCCCACGCCTGGCATTGTGGTATGTGGTACTGGTTGCTGCTGGGCGTGAGTCTCCACGCCCAGCATGGTATGCAGTTACCGGGGATCGAACCCAGGTCCTTGCTCTTGCAAGACAGGCGCCGGAACTACTGAGCTAACTCCCCGGCCCTTCAGTGCCACTTTTTAATCATATCTTTTTTCTCCATTTTCATCCTTCATAATCATATTTTTCTTCTAAATTGATTTTAATTGTATTAGAATATTTTAAATTTCTTTAAAAACTTTTGTATCATGTTCCATTTCATCTCTGTCTGTGGCTTATTCATCACAATTTTTAATAATAATTTATGTACTCATCATTATTTTAAAATCTTATATTTTGATTCTTTTTTTTTTTTTTTTGAGACAGGGTCTCACTTTGTAGTTCAGGCTGGCCCTGAGTTTAGCCTCAAACTCACATCACAGCAATCCTCCTGCCTCTGCCTCTCAAGTGCTGGGATTACAGGCGTGAGCCACCACGCCCGGCACTGTGGTTTGTGGTACTGATTGCTGCTGGGTGTGAGTTTCCATGCCATTGTTATGTGATTACCGGGGATCGAACCAGGGCCTCTGTGCTTGCAAGACAGGTGCTGGAACCACTGAGTTTATCCCTGGCCCTATATTTTGATTCTTTTTTGAGTAGAGAAGTTTTAAAATTTTTCTTCCAGATTTAAGAATAGGTCATAGCAAGGTAAGCTCTTCCCTTGAGATTTCCTCTTCCCAGATTTATTATTTAGAAGTTAGGTTTTTTCTTAGATGAATTTTCTATTTTTCTATTTACTTTCTGATAAAGAATACTTAATTTACAGCCTCTTAAATATTTAAGGAAAGTGTAATAGTTTATTCTTTTAATGAAGTGAAAAATATTCCTATTCTTAAGAGTCTATTTTAAGCTATAATTTAAATCAATAAAATCATACTTTTCTCTGAACTTTAATGACCTCCTGTCTTGGAAATTTCTGAAAATGTTTTTATTGTATTTTGTTACAGAACCTTTTTTTTTTTTTTTTTTTAAAAACCTTTATTCTTAGAATACATATGAATTTATAGAAGGGTTGCAAAGATGATGTAGAGAGTTCTCATATACCACTTTTCCTTTATTAACCCTTTACATTTGTGGGGTACATTTGCCAATAGTGACAGTAGTGACCAATATTGAGGACCAATATTGATGCATTATTATTAACTAAATCCATACTCTATTCAGATCCTTTTTGTGTTCCAAGATCCCATGCCGAGCAAACACCACATTATATTTAGTCATCAAGTTTTCTAAGGTTTCCCTTACCTATAACAGTGTCTTACATTTGCTTGTTTTTGAAGTTTTTGACAGGTCTGAATTGTCCTAGCTGTATACTTTGTAGAATGTCCTTCAGTTGGGATTTGTCTGTTGTTTCTGTCATGCGTAGGCTGGGGTTATGGGTTTCCATGGGGAAGACCACCATTTTATTATCGTACAGTGTCAAGGGTGGAGGCCGCCAACACAGCTTGTTGCTGGCTGCTGACCTTCTGGCTGAGGTAATTTTTGTTGGGTTTCTCCACTGTTTCTCTCTACCTACTCCTTTCCAACTTTGCTATTTGGAAGGGAATCACTAAGTGGAGCTCACTTTTATGGAAAGGGGAATTATATTACACCTTCTTGTAGTTATAGTATCTGTATAAATGAAAACTGTATCTTCTTACCCATTTATTCATTCATTGACTGGTGAATATTTATTTTATACTCTGAATATAATCAAATACTACTTTATTTTGTTACCCTAGTTGGTTCCTTTTACAAGCCGTCCTCATTGTGGGTTTATTTATGTTTGAGTAATTAAAAAAATTTCTGGCACCATGAGATGTCGCAGGTCCATCTGGTAAATTTCCAGTGCTAGTCCTAGAATTAACCATCGGTCTCCAGGATCCTGGTTCCTCTCATTGGAGAATGGTTCTAGAAATCAGGATCAGGGCACTGGGCATGCTCAGTACCACTGGCGGGTTGTTACTTCTTTGTCCTGTTAGCTGACTGAGTAAGGGAGCACTTGAGCTAATCCATATATACTCACATATCTGTAAATATTTCAAATATATAATCACTGACACCTATATTAAGCTAACCATGTTCATACTGATATCTCCAGCTATAATCCATGCCACATGGATTGTTCCAGCTTCCTCTCGTTGCTTCTCTGCATACTCCCAGTATTTTGTTTGTTAAAACATTTTCTTAAAAACAGTAAGTCTTGATTCTATAAACAGGTCTGTTTGTAAATGTGTGTATTTCTGTTCGCTGTAGACTGTTTTGAAAATTCAACATTGATGGTATCTTCCTCCCACATCTCCTTCTAGATTCAATAACTGTTAACATTTCTACACAT
The DNA here is from genome assembly GCA_004026965.1 of Petromus typicus. Lineage (NCBI taxonomy): Eukaryota > Metazoa > Chordata > Mammalia > Rodentia > Petromuridae > Petromus > Petromus typicus. The sequence goes on along the minus strand of PVIR01023481.1, from coordinate 2,088 downwards.
GCATGTTTACACATACATACACAACACATGTACTTTTAGAGATAAAACTGTGACCATGCAAAGCATACTGTTTTTAATCTGCTTTTTCAACTGAACAACATATAAAGTTTCTTCCCATACCAGTAACTAATCTTCTTAAACATCCTGATTTTGGGGGCTGGGAATTTAGTGTAGTGGTTCTGGTGACAGCCTTGCAAACACAAGGTCCTGTGTTCAATCCCTGGTACCAGGAAAAAAAAAAAAAAAAAGAAGAGAAAGAGGCAGAGATCATGATTTTTGTTTCCTCAAAATATTAATTTCTCATCATGAACATTTCAGTTTTAATAATATTTTGGTTTTATAAATAACTATAACAAATAGGGAAGTATAAGTCCTTTTGTATATATCTGATTTTTAAATTTAGACTATTTTTTGGAGGTTAAATTACTGGACCTAAGATCATAAACTTTTCAAGTCACGTAATAACAATGTCAAACGTTCTTTCAGAAAAGATAGCGGAGATTTGAGCTTCCTATTAAAACTGCACGTGAGCCATTTTCTCTATATTCTTAATATTAAATATTTTTAAAAAATAATGGATCAATTAAAGTGACAGACTTTTGCTTTACATTGAATTTCTTTTATTACAAGTATATTCGGTCAGCTTTTTTCATACATTCATTGGCCTTTTATATTCTTCATTTTATACCGCCTATTAGTGACTTTCTTCTTTTTTTTCCTCCATAGCGTTTTAAAAAATTATTTCAAAATAACATTTTAACTTCCCACTTGAAAGACGTCGGAGTTGTGTGGTATCTACACGTCTTTTCTACGGAGCTTCCTTCATCAGGATGTATGAGTCCACCCAACAAGATGTGGAGGCGGGCCGCCCCCAGTATCAGGGTCATAAGGATTTCTGCAGGATCTGTATTTCCCACATCCTGGAACGCGTTCCGCCGTCTCCCGAGCCTCTGCAGCGGCCACACCCTTCCTGTGAAGGAGCAGAGGCCGCACAGCGACTGTGCTTCACTTTCACATCCCATCCACACACAGCCGGCCTTTGGGTTTTCCACAGCACAGCCGAGATATAGCTGTAACTTGTCTAAAGATGTCCAGATAAGAGACAATTAGAACGATTATTGTGTCGTTCTGAACGCACATACTCAAGTTCTTCCACCGAAGACCCCAGCTGGCACTGCTTGTGCTATTTCCTACGCAGGATGACTTTGATAAAAGTCTATCTCACTTTCCTTCTTCAGTGAGTTCTTCTTCAGTGAGTTCCTTTAATGCCTTTCTCTTATATGGAGCTTCAGGTTTTCACACTCTTGCAGGGGCTCACTTGGCAACTCCAGATTGGCTTTCACCACAATGATTGACAGTTGTAGTGGCCACTTCTTTCAGAAATAGAAATCAAACCTCTTGCTTATGGGGGCGGAGCTCTTTTCAGACTTCCTCTTTCTCAACCGAGTAATTATCAGGTGTCTACTAGTGTCCTGAAGTATAGTGATTCAACCTAAAATTGAACCCTTTCTCTACAGGGTAGCAAAAATCCAAAAACATAATTGCAAATGGCTGCCTATCAACAGGGAATTGATGAATGAAGACAATATACTTCGTATGGCGGGTATGGAAGGGTATGGCGTATTATGCTGCTACGGCATCAGAAAGAATAGTAATTCTAAATAATGCTAAGGAAACACTTCTCTGATAAAATGTTTAAGAAGAAAAGCAAGTTAAACTGTTTAGCACCTATCAAGATTTATCTAAGAAAAAGGGGATGTAAGTGTATGTGCATATTTGTTGGATTACAAATTGAGCAGTAAATCATGAAATAGTTACCTACAAGGGGAGGGAAGAAACAGGTTGGAAAGAAAATGGTAAAGCCTAGACTTCTCTAAATATACCTTATTTATTGTTTTAACTTTGGAACCACGTAAATGTTTTCTTACAATTACAATAAAAATTAAATACAAATTAAAATATAGTTCCTAAAATCAAAATAAAAATGAAAACAAATGACTCAAGATGTATAGTCATTTGATGACTTAACTAGGCACGAAGTTATTTTAAGTGACTTTAAACAAAGTACGCCTTTTATGATTTACAACT
>PVIR01023480.1:0-27007 GCA_004026965.1 Petromus typicus | reverse complement strand
CTTTTGATGGACATGATTTTTTCTTCATGTCCGGTGAATTCTTACTCATCCTCAGGCAGCACTAGGGAAGCTCTTTCTGACCACTACTGTGAAGTAAGCTCCCTCTCAGTACTCTCTTGAAACTCCGCCACCCTTAGTAAAAGCTGTCCTACTATATGTATCATTACTGACTTAACCAGTCTGTCCTTGTAGGTACTCTTCTCCTCTCCAGTGTCCAAGACACTGGCTGACTTACTACTTAACAAATATCGTGTGTGTGTGTGTGTGTGTGTGTGTGTGTGTGTGTGTGTGTATGTATGTGTGACAGAGTCTTGCTTTGTAGTTCAGGCTGGCCCTGAGCTCAGCTTTGAACTCACAGCAGTCCTGCCTCTGCCTCCCAAGTGCTAGGATTACAACTGTGAGCCACCATGACTGGCACTGTGGTATGTGGTTCTGATTGCCGGTGGGTGTGAGTCTCCACACCCAGCATTGTTGTATGTGGTTACAGGATGAAGCTGGGCCCCTGCATTTGCAAGGCAGGTGCTAGAACCACTGAGCTAAATCCCCAGACCTGCTTAACAAATATCTTTTAGGACAATCTGATGTTGATTCTGGTCAAGTGTGGCAGTAAAGGCAGGCAGAGCAGGCAAGTATTAGCCACAATAGAGACAAGTGTAGGTCTGGTTCATCTCAGAACCAAGGATGGCTACAGTGATTCTAAAACTTCACTTTTTACTCTACAGGGTCCATCAGAAAGAGACAAAGAGGTTCACCACAGGATCTTGGTTGTTTTGATTCAGTGGTTTTGCTTTTCTTTTTATTCTCTTCTTGGACTCCTGAAAATACTGTTAGTATTTCTTACATCCTTGCGGGGTTGGTGATCTGATGGGCTGGGAGCCAGGTGTATGATGGAAAAAGCAATAGATGGTTGGGCAAACTAGAGGCCAGCAGAGCAATTTTCTTAGCAGTACATCCATGGATGAGATTTTTAGAGTCACTGGTGGGAGGTTATCAGTCCCAACTAAACCTGATTCTGACATGAATCTGTTTGGGCTGACACTCTTCAAGTCAAGCCTGGCCTGCTTGATAGATCTGTGACAGGCCCATGTCTCACCAGCTGCTATTCACAGTGGCTGGAGAACCATCTTTGGTGCCTCTGGGAAAGGGGCTGGATGCCACGGATATTCTGGTTCCAGCCCCAGACTGCTTTACAGATTAGAGGGTCTGCTGGATTCTTCTGGAGATGTGACATTCCCTATGGGGAGATTATTGTAATTGTGGGATAAACCTAGAACTTTGCAGCCCCAACCCTTCATATATTTGTTTAAATATTTTTGTGATAAGTCTTGCTAATTTTCTCAGTTACTTAGGCTTGGCTCAAACTTCTGATCCTGCTACCCAGCCTCCCAGTGCTGGGATTACAGGCAAGTGCCAGCACACCCAGATGGTACTGTATCTTTTTTAGTTTTCATTCTTTGAGTTCTTTTCAGTTTAAAATCTATTTACTTACTCTCTGATAGATGTCAGTTTAGCTAGTTATAAAATCTCAGTATCCCATTTGAAAGTTATGTTTATGTTCAGTTTTTTCCCTTTGTTTGATCTTTCAAGGAAACAGGAAAATGGTGAAAACTACTTTTAGATAAATTCTTTATGTTTGTCTCTCAATTTTCCATTAAATTTTTTAATTTTAGCTATTTTATCTTTAGTTTTAAAGTTCTCTTTTAAACTCTTGTTTTCTTAAAAAAGATAAAATGTGATATTTGTTTCTTGGATGTGAAATTTTATTTTCATGAAAAATCTTGGACGTTTATTTGTTTTTGTTAGTCCAGTTTTTCTTCTTTTTCTGTTTGCTTTGTTCTTTCATATTGTAGAAGTTCTTCAAGTTTCAGAGAATCCTTGATTTACCCTAGGTTGGTTGTTAAAATTTAATAGTATGATTATAAAGGGATGTTTGGCAAGTGTGTGTGTGTTTCGGTGTGTGTGTTATCAGGGAGAGAAAGAGAGACATACAGAATGACATGCAGACACACAGACTGACCAACTGGTAGGTTTTGCTATAAGAATATGAAGAAAAATTAATAATCTGGTCATCTCTCCTCTAGATAAAAATGAGCTAGTCTCTAGACAGAGGAAAATTCCCCACTTCTATCTTTTGAGACTGCACACATTAAGTTCACTTACTTCTGTGTCTAATATGCTAATCTCTCTCATTCCCAAGCCTGTCTGGTCTAATTAAAACCTTGGTTTCCTTGGGAATAAGTAACTGGAGTCAGTCACCAAGTTGTGTGGGTTGAGGCGGAAGCTTGGGGCGCAGCGCTTCTGCACCACTGTGTGCAGCGAGTTCTCCCATTTCAGCTTTGTACCTCACACTCACCACTTCTGCCTTTCCGTGCATCTCGGGCCTAAATGTGTCTAGGATTCTGTGGGTGAGAGATGGGAAGAGAGGAGTTAGTTTATTTTATCTCTCTCCATTTTGTGGCCATATTGATGATGGTAGCTTCCTCTGCTCCACTGTGTAAGTAATCCTCTCTTCATTTTCTGCCTTTCTGAAGCTTGTGGAAAGTTTTCACTCATTGTTATCTGTTTTCTCACTCTTTTTTCCCTTTGGAATTTCAGAAACATTTTTAACTATGTGCAGTGGGGTTTTCTGATGGAGAAGTGATGAATGTTTTTAGTCAATTAGTCCTATTTAGTTGTGTATCTTATATTTTCATTTTTTTTTTTTCAAACTTGAACATGAACCTAATAGGCTTCAGTCCACGGAGTATTAGTGGGAATAGAAAGTTACTGCTTTCGGCTTACAGAATAAATCTATCTTTTTTCCAAACTGTACAGTGTTTTTATACTTTTCTCCCCCTCTGGGGATAGGCATTCATTTTTTGATGTGTAACTAAATATTCAGGTGTTTGTAAAAAATAAGGAATCACACACAAATACAGGAGTTTGTTATAGGAGTATGACTATCCTTTAATAGCTTGAAAACTTTGATTGTCAATTAGAAAAGTCCAACTTTATAATATAAAAAAAGTTTGGAAGTCGGCAAAATACAAAAGTCATTGACAGGAACACAGAAAACTGGGGGCAGCTGAGGTTGGCTGCAGTGCTTCCTACCCACTGCCTTGATTTCCATGGTGTCCACAGGGTCCTAGTGACCTGCTCACTGAGTTGTTCTCACCCTCAGCCCCCAGGAGAACAGTCGTTCCACCAGAACCTGTGGTACATAGAACTCCTTGGTCCTTCCATACTTTGTTCTTTCTTTTTTCTCCAAACCCTTGTGGTTGTTTCCAAATGTTCTTCTGAGACTTAGTACTGAGCTGTAATGAAATCTCATTGGTCTTTGGAAACAGTGTATACATATTTGAGTATTCATATGGTGTGAAGTTCCAGCTCTTAATGCTGAAAAAACTATGGCCTCTGTTCAGATACCACTGAAGATTATTTATAAAACAATCATGATTGGCCGGGGATTTAGCTCAGTGGTTCTGGCGCCTGTCTTGCAAGTGCAAGGGCCCAGATTCGATCCCCAGTAACCACATACAATACTGGGCATGGAGACTCATGCCCAGCAGCAATTAGCACTACATACCACAGTGCCGGGTATGGTGGCTCACATCTGTAATCCCAGTACTCTGGAGGCAGAGGCAGGAGGATTACTGTGTTGTGAGTTTGAGGCTGAGTTCATGGCTAACCTGAACTACAAAGTGAGACCCTATCTCAAAACAAAACAAAACAAAAAACAAAAACCAATCATGATAGTAAAAAAAAAAAATGGCAAACAATAAACCCCAGAAACTGAGGTCTGTCTCAGCGTACTGTATTTTCATGAGAGTTGTTGGCCCAACGTACCACCTCTGGCCTTAGCTACATCTCTTCTCTTTAGAATTTTGTCTGTTTTACAGTAATGTCTATGTCATGAGTCTCTGTTCCCTGTAGTCTGTGTAGGGCTCATGGGACACACTCAGTGTATCACTGGTAGTTAATGTTAATGGGTGAGTTGGTAACATTCCCTGGCTGCTGGTCAGGTTTAATGTCTTGCCTTCAAGGGGCTGACACTAATAAATGGTGTGGAACTCTGGTTTTTTTTTTTTTTTCTTTTTTAGGTTTTTTGAGACAGGGTCTCACTTTGTGGTTCAGGCTGGCCCTCAGCTCAGCCTCAAACTCACATCACAATCCTCCTGCCTCTGCCTCCCGAGTGCTGGGATTACGGGCGTGAGCCACCATGCCCGGCACTGTGGTATGTGGTACTGGTTGCTGCTGGGTGTGGGTCACCACACCCAGTATTGTTATGTGGTTACCAGGGAATCGAACCCGGGCGCTTGCGCTTGCAAGACAGGCGCTGGAACCACTGAGCTAACTCCCCGGCCCGGAACTCTGGTTTTGATCATAATGCTTTGGTTGCATGTTTTCCACTGAGATACTTCGCTTCTCTCCTCTTCCCACTGCTGCTTTCAAAGGGTGGCACGTTCAATCCTGAAGTATAACAGAATCAAATTTCTCCATGTACTTCCTCTTTCTTCCTCTCAGTAATCATATGTCCTTCCTGGCCTCTCTGGTTAAACTGTGGGCTCCCTGAGGGACCCTATTTAATTCCTTCATATATTTACTGCCTCTAGAAAATAGCTGAATGCCTGATGGACAGTCAATGTGTGTCGAATAAGGAAAGAATCATAGCTATCTAATGTTCATAGAACATATAATCAGCAATAACCATTACTTTAATCATTTACTAGGAACAAACACTGACAATCCTATCAATCACCAATCACAAAGGAAGTAATGAATAGGTTTACAGAAGTTGTGCATTTCATAAAACTGTATGAAAAATGTTGGGAATGTTTGGTGCCTGTGGATTTTTCTGGAGTTTTCATAGCTGCCCCTTGGAAAGCTGGAGCATCACCGAAAAAACCAAGGCTTGTTTTAGGACCAAATACACCTGAAGAATACATGTTCTCAGACGGGAAGTGCTGCGTTAGCATGAGAGACTACTGTTGTTAGTCATTAGGCTTCTGCTTTCAGGAGCCTCCCTTTCTGGCTTTACCCTGACTTTGTTGTCACTCTTTCCTGGATGGTCCACACCTTTGAGTGCTGGGTGTTACTACAGGAGACTCAGCCTGGAGCCTGCGTTAGCATAATTGAGTTGGGTGCTTGAGTCTGAACCTCCAGGTGACTGAAAGAGATTTTTAGGTTTTTAACTAACTGGATTGAGCAGAGTGTTTTGTTTCACAAACATGATCATAATTTGCTCTTATTTACTTTTAAATTATGAATGATTATTCAGTAATTTTTTTTTCTCTTAAAACAGGCTTTTGAAAACATTGCTTTAATGAAAAATAAAACTTAAAAGCAGCTGTGGTGCTGGTATGTAATGATTGAACTGTAATTAAGAGTTGCAATTATTCCCAATTAGGCATTTGGAATGCTAAAGTAGGAATCCCAATCAATTCAAGCCCGAGGGGTGGGGGAGGATCAGGCCCAAAATGGGTAGAGTCTGGGGGCTGGGATGGGTTGTCTTAGAGTCTCGTGGGTATCCAGTTGAAGAAGTTTGGTCACAGAATGGAACTTTTTAAGAATTGATTTCTTTTTTGTAGTAGAATCATAGAGGAAAGATTCTGCCTTTCTCAGATTTGGGGAAGAAAGAAAATCCTGCTCATAGGAAGATGTTTTCAAAGGATATTCCCCTAAAAACCTCTGAGACTTATGAGTTCAAGAGCAGACAAGATACTCCATCAGAACTTCTTTCTTATGAAAGTGCAATTCCCTTGAGGGTATAACAGGGCCAGTGTTCCCTTCTCCTAGTGCACAGGGTTCCACGAACTTATGTACTTTCCAGGGTGCCAGCTCTCCCCACTTGCATAATTTTCTATTACTTCACATTCACTTCTCTTCCCCATGCTCAGTTTAGAAACCTTAACTATTTTGCCCTTTTCTTTAGCTAACATGACAGAGATTTTATGCATCCATAGTTTTACTTCTCTACTTTTAGTTCATAGAAGAATCGGACCTAGAACTTGACAGTGTGGCCCGACAGAGACAGTGTGGGGTCAGTGTCTGTGCTGTTTGGTTTGTTGTAATGGTCTTCTTGATGATGGTATGCCCACACCTGTGATGGTGATAAGGGAGATGGCACCAGGGCAGGAGTAGGAGGCACAGCTGAGAAAAGGTGAGCATGAGGGACCTCTCCATGAGGGCACAGCACAGGAGACAGAGGCGTGGTAGGATGCGGCTGGAAGAGGCCTGTCGTTAGCTCATGGTAGTGGACTATGACGTCGGTTTTACCTGCCTGAATGGGCTGGTCCGGATCCAGGGCAGGATTTTGGATGAAGAAACCTGGCCAGAGTTGAGCTTTGTAAGATGTGTCAGGCACTGTTAATTTTTTTTGTGATAATGGAGGAAAGACATGGAGCAGCAGTATGTACTAGAGGCTGCCACAGTGTTGGGGAAGTGTAGTGATGACCTAGGGCGAGTCATCTATAAAAGAGTCAGCAGAATGGATGGCCAGTGAACAGGTAAGTGGGGGAAGCAATATGGCTGGTCAGCAGTAATACGAAAGTTGGGGTATTTTTAACTTACATCGTTGACAGGGGGAAAGAGAAAAAGACACAGAGAGAAACAGACAGATAGACAGACACACACACACAGAAAGAGAGAAGGAGGAGGAGAACTGTTTGAAAACAGCAACCAGGAAATAATTGAGTCTGGAATGAATTATGTTGTTGGAGTATTTTGAGATGAAAGAAAGTCTATCTGAAAGTGTGCAACCGGCATTAGGAGTGAGGGAACTAAATGTGGGGTTTCTGGTGAGAGAAAAATACAAATCCCAAGAGGAATTGCCTGTCTGAACCCAGACCCTGCGAATAGTCCTGGAAAAAAATCATCCTCCTGTCAGCCTGCCTGGCTTTCTTGAAGTCTTCCTTTCTGAGGCCTGGGCACAGCTGTGGGTGGGGCCTGTGGGGTGCTATGGTCTTGGCTGCGCAGGCTCCCCCAAACTGCTCTGGTCTGACCCTGGACTGGGGCAGATGTGATCACACACCTATTACTGCTAGCAGGACAGCTCTGGCTAATTTATTTGACCTTCTGGATGTCAATTTCCTTATCAGTAAAATAGGATTAATGACAGGACATGCCTCATATGTTAATGTGGCCAATATTTACTGAGTCCTTTTTGTGTGCTGAGCACAGTGGCTTCACAGAGGTGAGATGTGATGCATCCCTGGCTTGAAACCACACACTGTCTAGAAGGAGACGGATAATAAGTGCGATGAAACATGGCAGCTGCTGTGGAGACTGGACCAGGAGAGATGAGCATTCATAGGAGTTTACTAATCCTCTAGATGGCTCTCATGCGCGTCAAGTCAACAGTCCAGCCTAACTGGCACATTCTGGGCCTCTCTGTCTGAGACCCAAATACTATATACCATACTTAATCTCCAGATAAACACAAAGATTGGACCCAGTTCTGTGTATGTGTATGTTCATGCATGCATGCATGTGCATGTGTGTGTGCGTGTATTTGTGTGTGTGTGTGTGTGTGTGTGTGTGTGTGTATTCAAAGATCAGAGAGGTTTCCTGTTTCCTGGAAAGGATGTAGCAGAAGGGGGAGTCATTGCTGTGACTATAATTGAACATTAGTGTTCAAAGTTCAGAAACCTCTGGAAGTGTTTTGTGGGAAGTTTGGTAAGGTTTGTCATGTAATCTAGAGAAGTCCTATACTGGTTTAAGAAGAGCCTGATGGGCAGCACTGGTAACACCTCAGAAGACTGGAATGCTGATAGGAATGCAGAGAATAAAGGCCAAATTCATGAAATTTCAGTCTCTGTTGTGAATTGGACCATTGGTCATGTTTATTTAATTCTGGCAAAGAACCTCTCTGCATTTTTTTCATATCCTGAGACTATGTGGAAGGCTCAGATAATTGATCTGGATCAGAAAATTTCAAAGCATCCCATTGTCAGGCTGTAGCATGGGTACTGTTGACTGTTGTTAGCTAGATTTGTGGTAAAATTTGAGAATAAAATACAGAGCAAAAAGATTTGAAACACTTAAATTTGAGCAAGAAAAAACACAAGTGTAAAACTGGTGCCAAAGGAGTGTAGTGGCTGAAGAGCTTTATCACCATGAAAATGAAACTAAGATCTTTGAACCGGCACAAGAGAAAAGGTACCTTCCAGCATTACCAAGATTCCACCTATCAAAGACCTAAGGATATAAATGATAAACTTTTCGTTTGAGAAGAAAGTCCTGGGCCCTGTTTCTTATGAAGGATCTTGGGGGTGGTGGAGTGGTGGTGTTGGTGGTGGTTGTACGGTGGGTAGGCAAATGGGAAAAAATGAGAATTAAGTCGTGTCATATCATATATTGGTATAAAATCTCAATGCTGAAGGTGACTTATGTATATATAATGTACTAATGAAGATTTGAATTAAAAAATAAAAGAAGGCCCTCCTAAGAAATTAAATCTCCAGGAATCGTTTCATGATGCTCGGTCATTCAGAAACTTAGCAGCAGCAGGAGTCCCAGGGAGCCTGGCTATTCTCACATGGATGGCGTACCTTAGCATTGTTCATAGATGCTGGTTTTTCAGGCAAGTAGAATGTACAATGACAGAGTCATGGAGGGTTCAGAGGAAGTTCTGGGAAGCCAGGCAGTGCCCCCATGCGATGGGTGCATTAAGCAGTGGGAATGGAGTTGAAGGTGCAGCAGATACCCCAGGAAGTCATGGGTTCCAGGAACGTGGAATGTGTGAATGTACAAGCAGTGAGTGGAGCCCGCTGACGAGAGGTGCCATGCTGGCTGCAGGTGGCAGGGTGGTGGGCGGGCCTATGGAGGGCCTTGGTAGTTGTAGTGACCCCCTTGTGGCTGGAATGACAACTGTCAAGCTATAGGACTTCATGTCTGTTCTGCTCGGTTTTGGGTTTGTTTGATAATTTTCTACCCTGAAAGCCTGCTTGCCTTTTGGAATGGAAACACTAACTACCTTGTACATTGTATACTGGGTATATTTAACTTGAGCTTTGAATTTAATAATTGCCTTGATTCTCAGCGGAGATTCTGGAGTTTGCTTTTGGGCAGTGCTGGAATTGTTGGGGAGGGCATCAGTGTTCAGTTGTAGATAGAATAGTTTTATCCTGTTAGGTAGAATTATAACTGTATTTATTTCAAGATCATGGTCTGAGGAGAGGTATTTGGGTGTCCGGCTGACAAGGGTGGACTGTTGACTTGATGGGTATGAAAGCTGCCTTCTAGATATGTCTGAGTGGATCATGGAGGCCCAAGTTTAGAATCTGTATCTTGTACCTGCCCCCTTCTTTTCTTGAGACCAACTTTAAAAAAGAAATAGAAGAAGATGGAACAGAAAGCACCAGGGCCTGTGGTACACACAGTAAAGGCTGCTATTTCTAGAAATGTATGCCAGTACATTCACTGGGTCTCCTGCAGAATGTACTCTTGCCCTGAGCACAGCCGTAGGTTTCTGAGACATGCTGGGTGCAGGGAAAGGGGAGACCGGGAAGCTCTAGAAACGGGCCGCAAAAGGTGGTCGGGCCCTTTCCCTGGGGAAGTGGGAGACCTTGGAAGAGTTTCAAGCACTGGACAACAGAGTGCCCACCTCATCTCAGAGCCATCCTTCTCCTGCGAGGGCAGTGTGCAGCGGAAGAGACGGCACTGTGCTGAGGGCCAGCAAGAGGGGTGCGGTTGGATGGGTGGCAGCTTAGGGAAGTGAGGGCACACTTAGGGTGAGCCTCGGCCTCTGCCTCTGTCTTTGCCTGACCTGCTTCCTCTGTGGTAGACCCCTGGCCGGTCCCCTCAGACCCAGTCCCAGGGCCTGCGTTAGGGCCTCAGCCGTGTTTTCTTCCCATCGCTCTCCTCTCTTATGTATCCATCTGGGCAGCTCAGTGTCACTCCAGCGAGTCAAGCACAGAAAGAGAAGCTTCAAGAATCTTTCTTTAAACCGAGGCACATTTTGAGCTCTCTGCTCCCCTAGATGCAAAAATAGCAGAAGAGATGTAACTAATACTCTGAGAGAAAATGTGCTTTGTGTCGATTTCAGACATCAATGTTGAGGCCTGAGGGGGATGTTCAGAGAGTTCTGGGTTGGAATGCACTTCATTTTATCTCATCCAGCGGGGTCCTCTGTGGGACTCTCTTTTCAGTAGGTTGCTGGTGCCAGGGGCTCCGGTGAAGGGTGGGAACAGCCAGACTGGAGCCTTTATCAGTCCTTCCTGGGCAAGACCTGAGATGGGCAGTTCCTGCTCTTGAGGACCGCTGGAATAACCAATTGCCACACTGTGTCCTCTCTCCCTCCACTTCAGCCACAGTGGTCGCCTGGTGTTTCCTGGTCAGATTTCCTCTTGCCTTGGAATTTTCATTCCTGTTCTCCCAGTCGGGAGAATGGTCCCAGACTATCAGGCCTATCTCTGCCCCGAGGCCACCTTGCCTGTAGGTGGGCTTTGCTGACCATCAAGATAACTTTTCTCCCAACATATTTCAGTTCTCCCACTTCCTTTACTTTTCTCACACTGTACTGTTCCTTACAAAATGATTCCTTTGTTGGTTGTTGCGGTCTCTTCTCTCGCAGGGCAGGCTTAATACAGGCAGGGGCCGGATCTGTCTACCATGTTTCTCCCAGCATCTTCCGTGTGCCACACAGCACATGGAAGTGTATTTGACTTGTGGTGACTGCTGAACAAACATTTCCTTCAGAAGTGGATGATAGATGTGAGTGTCATTGATGGACACTCATTTATTAGTGCTTCAGTCATGTGCCAAGCATCTTCCTGCTGATGAGAGGGTTTGGCCCCCTTGGTTCATGCCCTGGAGCTTTATTTGGTGGTGGTGGGTGTTTGGGGATTGCATTGAGCTACATCTCCATCCCTTTTTATTTCAAGACAGTCTTGTTAAATTGCTAAGTTGCCCAGGGTGAGCTTGAACTTGTGAACCTCTTGCCTCAGCCTCCTGGAGTGCTAGGCATACAGAAATGTGACAGCATGCCTGGCTGTCCTGGAGCTGTTGGGGGAGACAGGAGGTTGCAGAGTAGGACTACCTGATATTATATTTTTCATGTTCCCCTTGGGCTGAGACTCTGCCCAGCACGCATCTGCTTCCTTCCGGGTTTCCAGGTAGCCTTCATTGGTTTGTCCTGGGGGACAGACAGTACAGGTCCAGGACCTGTGAAGATCACTGTGGTGGTTATATCCATAGAGCTGCTGTGGTTATGTGGGCAAATCTCCACCACCATTCTGAGGCTAGGACCGAGCACACCCCATCCCTTGCTCCTAGACCTGGTCATGCTGCTTTCCCCATTGTTCATGCCTCCTCCACTCTGAGGCTGAGGAATTCAACTTCCTTTCTCTGCTTCTTCTGTCACTTCCTCTGCTGGGCCTGCCACTAGTGATTGTCTCAGGTAAAACCTGTAGCTCTGACATACATGATTTTCTGTAAACCTAAGTCTTCATCCAACTGGGCTAGCAGAAATTCCAGCCCCATTACTCTTGGTATTGTCTAACTGCCTCTCCTCAGTGGAGTGCCAGGGATCAGGTCTCAGGCAGTGCGAGGGGCTGGGATGGCACTGACTGCTGCCCGTGGAGCCCACTGTCCCAGTGACATGGTCCTGAGTGCTGGCTATTCCCTAGCCAGCAGTGGAGCCTCTGAGCCAGGGGCCAGTTGCCTACTGCACAGGGCTCAGTGTTCTCAATGAGTACCCAGCTTGTGTGGACATGCGGAGAAACAAAAGACCCTATGTCTGCCCTGTGCGGCCTTTATCTACCTGCTCCAAAGATCCGCCAAGAGAAGGGATAAGGAATCATTATAGCAGATCAGATGTTAGCAAGGCCAATGACTCCAGCAGCTGGGAGCAAAGCCAGGTTGGGAGGTGGCAGAAGCCTCCTGAGAAAGCTGTGTTCAAGGTGGGCTGATTCGAGAGTTCACTTTGGGGAGAAAATCAGCCCCATCCCTATACCAAACCCCACTGGCCAATCCCATAACCAACATGAGGCGGATTTGCTTGAACTTCAGAGCTTTGAAGGACTTGAAAAAGTGTTCTAGTCTATTTCTGCTTCAGTGCTCAGCCCCTGTTGCCAGCTGGGCCTGAAGAAGTTAGGCTTGGGCTGCCAGAGCCTCCACACGGCACTGAGCCTCTTTATAACAGCGTGTGGCTTTGAAATGCAATTTAACAAGTTCACCTGTCACAGGCCGAGCAATTCCTCAGCTGTCGCCCCCAGCTCTGCGTCTGCTGCAGAGGGGCATGGTAGAATCCAGCCCCGGAGGAAAGGCTCTGGAGTTCACTGGAGATGGCAGGTGCTTTTTATAGCTTTCAATGGGTCTGAGCGCTGCACAGAGCTGACAAAACACCTCTCAGGCAATGGCTTCTCTGGACAGAGTGTTTTGAAAAGGATTCAGTTCCATTTAAATGATGGCATTTTGAATATTTTTTCACATTCTGTACCCCTGTCTTCCTTTTCTATTTTCTATAAGAAAAGTGTAAATGTGAATTAAAATTGTCTGGGAAAGTCTAGACATAAATATTAAAACATTTGGCTCCTGGTTAAAGGAAATTTATGTCTGCAATTCCTCTCTGTTGCAGAAACTTGCTTTTATTTCGGGTGATGGTTATGATCCCAGACTTTGTGTCTTTCATGGTGTGTTCTTGTCCTTTATCAGCCCATAAACTCTTGTACTTGCCTCTGTGTCTGGTGGTCTCAGGAACAAGTGCTCATCATGTCCAGGGTGTGTGTGTGTGTGTGTGTGTGTGTGTGTGTGTGTGTGTAGGGGGATGAACTCTAATACCAACAGGGTCCAGCATGGAAATAAAAGAAGATAAAGACTATGGAGCAGGGGTGGACTGGAGTGAGCATGGCTGTCAGAAAGGGCACCCCTGCTACCCTGTCACCAGGCTCTTGCTACCAGGACTCACATCCAACATGGACAAACTTCTGGGTTGGCCAATAGCTGACTCTTTGGTGGTATTTGTAGTCTGAAGTGTATCCTTGTCATGTGGAGGGATGTGGACTCTGTACTACTCATCTCTGTACACTTGGAACCAGGTGACCTTGAGAAGTCACCTGGACCTGTGGGTCCCTGTAACTTTATTCTTTTAAATAAAGAAAATTATGCCTGACTTCCATGTTATGCTTCTTGTGAAACCAAAGGATACATCAGTGACCGAGACTGGAAAAGGGTAGAAGCCAATGGCTGTGCTGCCTTCTGCAGCCAACATGTGTTATAAAGGAACCATGAACTTGTCCATATTTCAGCCACACAGATTGTTCTGTATGGGACAGAGATGAGGCTTGGAGGCTCTGTCCAAATCCCCAGCTCTTACCTCAGTCCCTGTAATTTCTCCAGGCCTGGGGCTCCCACAACGCGGGCCACTCGCATGACTTGGTGCTACTGAGAAATGACCTGTTCATTGGTTTGCCTAAACAGGATATTTGAACACACAAACGTTCCCTGTACTCTAGTCTGTGGGGTGTGGAGAGAGGTGAGGAAAGGACTTTATATTGAGCTGAGTCACAAAGGGCCAACTCAGTGGTTTCTTTCCGGCAGAAGTGTGAGCTGTCCTGTTGTTCTTGTGTATCATTCAGAGCTTCTTAAGCCTTGTTTACTAACTTGCTGACATGTCCTTAAGAGGCGTGCTGAGCTTAGAGCAGGTGCATTTCCTCTCTTCACAGGGCTTTGCAGTCTCTCGCTGGAGTGCTGGCTTGGGACATTGGGCAGGACTTAGGGCGCCCACCTTTTGGGTGTTGAGGGCGGTGCCTTGTGTGGCAGGCTGGAGAGATGGCAGGGCTGGGCCATGAAAAGATTTTGGTTGGCCTCTGTCCTCGGAGTGGTATGGAGTCCCTTTGGAGGAAGGAGGGAAAAAGCAGGAGAGTGTTTTTAAATTTAGATTTTTGTGGTAGCTCATGGGGAAGGTGAGGAAGATCACAGGAGGCACCAATGTCTCCCCTAGCAATGAACGTGGTGTAGCCATTGCCTGATGACATAGGAGCGCTGGGGTGGAATGGACATCTGCAGAAGGGATCTCATTGGCTTGTGGGAGAAGTCCTCTACAGACAGGACAGGCAGACTGACAAGGCAACTCTGGCTGCCTGGAGGTACCGGGTTCATTATTGCTGTGCCCAGCTGCCTGACCTGTGGGTGCTGACCATGCCGGTATAATACTGCCTCCTGGGGAAGCGTGCTCCTGCCTTCTGGGACACTGCCTACTGGCTCATGGTGGTGTTCTTGTTCCTATTGCTCTAGAATCAAGACTTTGTTGCTTGTGCTTCCTTATCTCAGCACAAATATTGGGGACTCATATCCAATATCTTCCATGTGTCATGGACAAACATTTGAGTCACATCTCACCAGGCTTAGAAGAGAGAAAGGTGAGATGGGAGAAGCCCTAGCTCCGAAGAAGAGGGGGACAGGTATGAGCCCTTGACCTCAGTCAAGGCTTTAGGGAGCCCCCTAGACGACTACTGTCCAGGGTGAGGGAAGACACTATGCTGGCAGAGTAAGGCCAGAGAACAGAGAAGAGTGTCTCAGAAAAGAAATGGATATGTACAAGGAGATGAAGAAGTGTTTAGAGCAAGGGAGATTCCGTGTGGGTGCAGCACGGGACATTAGTTGATTTCCCCCCTCTTGGTCTGCTAAGGAAGCTTCCCTGGAGTCGTATGTGCGTCTACTCCTGTGCAGTTGTCTCAGTCATCCAAAGCAGTGACTTCCTCTTCCATACACACCAGGTCTGAGTCACACTGCACCAAGCTGCCTCTCGGCTCTTGCCTCTGCCAGGGAACTACGGTGCTCAGGAACTCAAAACTTGCTGAAGTGATCATTGTGTACTGTTAAAGAACACTAATTGCTCAAGAAAACTGTTCGTGGATGCCCTGAGCCTTGTACTGATGACTTGATATAACTGTGATGACAAGGGACAGGTCTTTCGTTTCACTGGAAGGATGAGGGGTAGCAGGAGTGGGTAGACTACAGTGACCTTCATGGTAGGCAACGAAGTGCTGATGTCCAGACAGTTATCTGAAGTGCCTAGGGTACCAGCTTTCTGTCAATAACGAGTGCTGATTACTTTGAAGAATTAAAGGCAGATGTTGGTGACTGCAATTAACTGGTCTACAGATAGGCTGCTCCTGGCTCAGGACCAGGAGTGCAGTGTCTTGTTCCTCACAGCAGCGCCGCCTTCCTGCTTCTCCTTTGTGTGACTCTGGAGGCGGCTTCTCTCTCCTCCAAGAGCTGTGCTCTACTGCACTCTCAACCTTCTCAGTGAACCAGAATGTGACTGGCCGACCAGTCACTCTGCTCTCCCTTGCTAGTCTCCTGCACCTGCAGGGAAGGGACGAGTGGCCAGTCCATCAGAGTGCTCTGTGTGGGGAGAGTCAGCTCGGTGGGGCCTCGGCAATATATTTTCCTCCAATGAGAGGTATTAACATTCTGCCTCCATATTGCTCTTGGGATTGGCCAAGCCCAGCCATGTAGTCAGGAAGCACTGTGGATTCTTGCCAGCGGTAACTGTAACAACAAAGAGTAATGGCGCCAAGTCCCATCTTGTCCCTTCTGCCTGTGGGGCCACTGTTTCTTGGAAAGGTGGGCCGTGCTGCTGGGCGCACCAACCCCTGCTCTGTCCTCCTCTTTCCCACCAATTCATTATGAATGTAAGTGATTGTGACAAGATTAACATAGGGCCAGGGATGTAGCTCAGTATTTCCAGCACTTGCCCCACAAGCGCAAAATCCTGGGTTCGATTTCCAGTGACGTCTCCCCATCCTTAAATTAGTTAACCTCTATCCAGGGCCACTTTGTTCCAGACCTTGTGCCAAGCGTTTCATATGCATCATCTCATTGGATCCCTGTCATAGCCTTCTGTTAATTTTGTTCCTTTGTCAGCCGAGCCCCAAAAGCTTAGCTAACGTTCCGTCTTCCCTTGCCCCACCCCCCCTTGAGGGGCAGCCGAGATTTTAACTCCAGAGTCTCACTCCTGAGTCACTTGGTTATTCTCCCCTTTCCTCCAGATCCTGAGTTCTGAGGGCACAAAATGGCATCTCCCTGCTCACCTCTATGCTGTGCCAGCCGGTGGCAGCCGAGGGCACAGGGCTGGCTCTCAAAAGGCTTAATAAAAAACTCAAAACCCAAGCCTTATGTGGGTGTGGGGGCAGGAGGGCTGTGTGGGACCAGACTTGCAAACTGGCACACCTCCCCCCTGCCCCTGCAAGTTATGTAGCTAATGCGGAGGCCACGAGTGCGTGCTGATATACACGAGCGTGTTTGCGTAGGTGAGTGCGTGCGCATGTGGTGGGTGGGGCAGAGTGTTGGTGGGGTCTTTGCTGTTCCTGTGGACACCAGCGTTTAGCCGCTTTGGCTGTCTGAGCAAGTACATTTGAGAGGCTGGAAGTTGTTGCTGTTGAAGGTAATGAATTCTACAGTCACCTCGTATCATTCCTTACTTTTCAAAATAGCTTTGAAATAAGCTTATAATTGTCAAAGGGCCCAAAGTAGAAGAGAACCTAGACACTGTTCTGAGTGGCACACGTGTATGCGCATGCGCACACTTGTATCCACATATGCAAGTATGTCTTACTGAACTTAGCGTATGGCAGTTATTTTGTAGTAAACTCCTTTGATTTTTACTGCAGAAAACGGTTTCATTTTGAAAAAACAATCGTATACAAAGAAAACAAAAGAATGAAGGATAAAGTAAAAATTACTTGAAAATTACCTAGAGCTAAAGAGTAGCTGATCTGGTAAACATCCTCCCAGTATTGGTGTGCATAAAATACAATCTCGGAAAGTAAATTTCTGTAAATATCGTTTTGCAATCTACTTTCCTCCCTCATTTAATATTCTGTAGAGATCTTTCCTCGTCAGTGAATATGGTGTTTCATCATTCTTTTTAATGGCTATATAGGACTCTATTGTATGGCTGTTTCATGATTAATTTAACCTGTCCCTTATAATTCACGTTTAGCCACATTCCTGTGGCTCCGTAATTATCCATTTAATCATCTGTCTATCTTTCCAGGTGGCACGCTCACTGAGAATAGGGACATATCTAGGACTGCAGGCAAACAATGGGCGTCCAGCGAATATCTGGGTGAGTGAGTGAGAAGGAGAAGGAGAGGCTGTGTTCCTTCCTGACTACACTTTGTTTTTGGCTAAAGCTTGCTGCTGAACGACAGCCCATTAACCCATGGCTGGCGAGGGCACTTCCGTGATTACATAGCTGACGGTCCTTGTGCGTTTAGTGCCCTGAGTTTAAATCCTGGTGCCACAGGGAAGTATTTGTGACACCACTCAGATTAATTTCTGGTCATCTGGAAGGAAAGTCCTTGGTTTCTTGACCCTGTGGGTTACTTTCTATACAGTCGCGTGCCCAGTGCTGCCCAGACAAGTCTCCATGCATCTACGGAAGGGGAAGGGGCTTCTGTGGGAGGCTGGGGGGTGGAGTAGGGGTAGTAGTCTTTCCTCTCTTTTCTTTTATGTTGTCCTTAGCATAGTGGGCTCGATGTCTTAGCTCCTTTCCAGCAGTAAAGAAATGTGCTCCCAAAAAAGACAGACAAAACAAACCACAATCCTGCAAGATTATTAGTTGAAAATGGAATGTGAATACTAAATGTTTGCTTCTAGGAGAAGGCGAGGTTCTGCTGCCTCTCTCAGCTTGGGACATGCAGGGTCCTGGGGCATGGCATCTGCCTCACTGTCAGATGCCTTCAGTCCTGGCAGATTCTCACAGGATGGTGGACTACAAATAAGTTCAGAGTCACTATTGTTAAAGAAAAGGTACTGTAAGAACAAGTGATTTAAGTGCCTGAGAGTCATTTTCCTTATCTGTAAAATGGTACAATAGCTACTGGGTGAGAACTGGTACAATAACATTTAAAGTGCCTGATGCAGGGACACATTCCATGGTCACCGTCGCTGAGACTCAGCGTGACTCAGTACCGCTTTCTCTGCCCTGCAGGCAGCTGTCTGTCCACACTGTATGTGATCAGCGCATGTCTTATCATTTTCCTCATCTCTGGGACAAAATGCCTGATGACATGTGCAGCTTAAAGGGGGAGAGGTCTCCTTTTACCCCTAGTCTGTAGAGGTTTCAGTCCACAGTCAGCTGGTGCCCAGGCAGGGCGGCCTGGCAAAGGGGCATCACAGAGGAGCTAGTCATGGCATAGCATTTGGGAAGCAGACACAAAAGGAGACACAACCTTCCACACCATTTTGCCCTGAACCCCTCTCCTGAGCACGGCCCTCATAGCAAGTCAGCTGTGAGCCCACAACCCAGTCACCCTCTTGAAGTCCTGGGGAGGAAGCACCAGGGGCTGGGGACATCTAGAGAAAAATCTAACAGTGGGCTGTGAGCAGAGGCGCTTGTGTTTCTCCAGTAACGGGCGCTGCAGACTGAATGTATGTCCTCCTACTCCTCAGTCTGCGCCATAGGCTGCTCACAGTGTGGTGGGGGTGAAAAGCATGGGCTCTTTAGAACCATAACGAATGGGACTGGTTCCTTACAAAACAGCATGAGGAGTGCTGTTTACCCAGCCTGTGTACAACGACTCTTCTATAAGGCCTACATCACCAGATCTGCTTGCTCCTTGATCCCAGACTTCCCACCTAGTGCTCGCTTCGGCAACACGTATACCAGACTTCCTAGCTGCCAAAGCTGTGAGGAAACAAACACTTCGGTGTTAATAAATGACTCAGTGCAAGGAATTTTTGCAGCAGCCTAACTGGACTAAGTGATAGCCTTGCTGTGATGTAGCATAGGTCCTGGGGATGAGAGGGAGCAACCACCGGCGAGGGGTGGGCAGACTGTGCAGGGGTGAGGTTGGCAGTTCTGAGGGTGGAGGAGTGAGCCACGCAAGGAAGCATGCTCACAGCAGTGACAGGGAAGGCTGTGCCTCCTTACAGCTCCTCTTCTCTGCTTCCTGGTTACCATGGATGAGCAGGTGCCCACCCCACCCCACCCCACCCCACCCCACCCCACCCCCGCCCCCGCCGCCCTTCCGCCCTGTTGTTTCTTCCTTGAAATCACCCAGCTGTGGATTAAAACTATGATGCCAAATAAATGTTTTCTTCTTTAAACTGTGGCTGTTGGACATTTTGCTCCAGCAATGGAAACGTGGATGAGATAGTTCCCTTGACAGGAGGCTTTTGATAGAATTAAGAAATAAAGAAAGATGGAGAAATCAGGTGTTTTGAGCGGAGGTACTTGGGTAAGTTCAGATTTGCATCTAGCACAGTCCAGAGCCCTTGCTGCAGGGATGAGAGTGGGAAAAGGCATTCATTTGGAGGCAGAGAGGGTGGGCAGGAGAAGCTGCCTGGTAGGGGACCGGGGTAAGAACCCCAGAGACACTGGTACCAGTGTTGCCAAAAAGAGATGAGGGACATGAAAAAGCTGTAAACCTCACCAGCAGCTGGAGACCTCTTCTCGAGTCCCAAATGATGAGTGTGCAGCCGTGACCCGGGAAGGCGGGGGAGGCTAACCAAGGGCTCACCAGCATTTCTCTGCTAGGATGCAGCTTTAAGGTACAAGATCCTTGTAGAGAATGCAGTTCCTAGAGAACTGACTGGTACGCAAAACTAGGAAAAAGACATAGTTATCCTTTAGGTTGGCAAACCTTTGAACCGAGATTTTTGAATTCAAAAAAGCATTTTCATTATCCTAATATCTGGCTTTCCCAGATATAGGTGGAAATCAAGACACACTGACTTTAAAAACTCAGATTCTGCCGGCATAGTGGTGGATGCTTCTAATTATGGCACTGTGGAAGGTGAAGCAGGTTCATACTTGACCTGGGCAAGTTAGAGACTTAGCAAGACAGTGTCCCTAAAAACCAAGGACAGGCCTGGGGATACAGCTCAGTGCAAAGTCCCTGGGTTCAATCTCCAGTACACAAACAAACCATTATACCCACAAAGCAAAACAAAACCCCCTTCAGATTTTCTCCTCTTTCCTTGTACATTCATTAATGTCTTCCACTGCTCAGAGAGCCCCCATCTCCTGTCAGCCCAGGGGTGTCCCCAAGGGACTTATAAACTAGCTGTCATTTGAAATTACCATGTAAGATCTGAGTGCCCTCCCTGCCTCACTAGTGTCCCCCCATACGTTGCAATATACTTCACCCCTGAAGCTTCCAGTAGTGAACCTACCAATGTGTGTCAGCACTCAGAGTTCTCTGCCAGAGTCCCAGTGTTTACAGACGATGCCTTACACACCCAAAAAGAGCATTCTCTCTCTCCCCTTCTCTTCTCCTATGGTATCCTCCCCTTTCCACCTTCTGTTACCTTTCTTTTCCCTCTACTTCACTCTCCATGTTTATCTCTCCCAGGGACATAGAGAATCCTCTAGCACATGCATGGTTCATGGGTTCTTTTGTGAAAACAACAGCTTGAGCTTGTATCCCTCAGCCTTCTCCATTCAAATAGGGACCAGGCTAGGAACAGACCTTACAGACACCCTCTGCCACCCTGGCTGTCTCTGCCCGAGGTGCTCCCTCTGCATGGAAGAGGTCAGCCATCTTCTTTCAGCCAAAATCCCCAAGTGCACACAGCCTGCAGCTCATGCAAATAAAGGAGTAAAGGGTCCCAAGTGACCATGGACCCGAGGTGCCTGTCTCCTGGCTGAGGTTTCCACTGCAATGGCCCATCTCTCCTCAGATTCACAATTGGTAAACTGAGTTCTCTCCGTAAAACGGGCTTCCTAGCACCACACCTTTCCGCTTGATCCTCTTTGTCAATTGCACTCGTAGCCCCCAATCCTTGGCTTCCTCCACTTCCTTCCTCAGCAGGAAGTGAGCCAAGTGCAGATGTGCTCAATTATGTGGATAAAGACACGCACCATGATGATTTTCTTGGATGGAGATTGCCGTAGAGGTTTGGAATTGATTCAGGACATCGAAACTACTCTCAAAAAGAACTCCCCAAATGCTCAGAAAGTGGCAGGAATGATGGGGTATGTTTGAATTGAGGGTGGTTAAAGGCAAAGTGTGTCTTATGGTCATTTTTTTTCAAATTTTAATTTAAACATTCCCTCTGTCTTTTGATCATAGAGGGTATATTTTACAAAGCAATGCAATAATGCTTTCTTACAGAATGCAAAGTTTTAATTTACTTGTCTTGCATCCCCTAACAGTAAGGCAATTTGCATTTTAACTAATCAACTGTATGATTGATATTTAGGGTATCTTTACCTTCATTTCTAATTTATGTCTTCTTTATTTTGTGAATAACGATAGTTGTTACACTGTGTATCATTACATTCAAAGTAGTCTGTCTCAGAGAGATTCTCATACATGAGGCCCACAGATGAGTCTTTAGAGTTTTATTTGTTATGTTTTCTGAAGTTCTAGATTCGTATGGCCCAATTAGGGACCATAAGAGCATGGGTGATGGAGGTATTGCAGCTTCTGTACATTGTCTGTGAGAACAGAAAATGGTCCATTCTCTTCAGAGAACAGTTTGTCGGTTTCTGATAAAGTTGAACACCCAGGGATTCCACTCATAGGCATTTACAAGGAAGAGATGAAACACATGTGCATAGAATGACTTTGACATAAACACTCCTGGCATGTCATTTGTGATAGGTCAAAACTGGAAATAGCCCAAATCCCCTCTCCTGGTGAGTCTATAAGAAGGTCTAGTATTTCTGTACAGTGGATTATTATTCATCAGTAAAGAAAAACACCTATTTTTACATAAAACAGGTTAATTTACAAATCATTTTGGTGAAGGAAAGAAAACAGACTAGAAAGAGAACATACTGTGTAAGTCCATTTGTATAAAACTGTAAAAAGCATAGACTAATCAGTAGTGACAGAAAGCCTGTCTATGGTTGCCTGCCCTATGTGTGGGAAGAAGTGATGGACAGGGTTTTCACAGGAGGGTGAGAAAACATTTTGGAGTGGTAGATGTGTTTGATATCTTGCTTGTCATAACGGTTTTGCAGGTGTATGTATATACCTAAATGTTTCACATATATTTCAAATATGGATAGTCTGTTACATGTCAATTATTCCTTAATAAAAGTGTTTTCTAAAATTAATTTTCCATATGGCCAACTTTCTAAGAATGCAATGTAAGTTAATATTCTAACTAGGTGTGTGTAAATGCCTTTCTCATCAGATTCTTGACACTTTGGGATTTTATACTTTTTAACTATGCTATCTGGTCATTTTATTTTGTACATTTTTTATCTGGTAAATTTGAAATTTAAAAATGTTTACTAGTCATTTGTTCTTCTGTGCCTTTTTTCTTCTTGTCTGTTATTGACTTGGAGCGCTCTGCTCTGTCTTACACATTTATAATGCTCTTTATATATTAAGGCTCTTAACCATTTGTTCATATTTATTTCAGGTACTTTTCTCTGTCTTGCTATTTTAATTTTAGTGATGATTATTTTTTGTAAAAAATGAGTGTTTTTATTTTATCATGTATCTTATCTTCCTAATGTTCAGCTTTTGATCATGGAAAAATAATCAAGCATCATAAAATTCCTTTATAAACAAAAATAAATGAGCTGTGAGATTTTTCTATATTTGAATATATGAATTTAGTAACAGCTGCTTCAGTTCTTTCAAGGTCAATGTTTTCCATGTTTATCATGTTAAGATAAACTAAGAGCTCTTCTTAGTATAAAAATTGTGGCTCCCCACATGATAATGATACTACTTTTAGGGTATGTTGACAGAGAATATATAATGACCAGCAACTTATATAAATGTAGTTACTTTAAGCAGAATATACATGATATGAATCAGCACGGACATTTCATATTTGTTGAGAAATTGTGCATTTATTTGTGAGGTATGTATACTGCCTGGACGCAAACTTTGGTGGGAATGAGAGTGCTTGGCTTTCTGTAATAATCCAGAGCCCTTCACATTCGGGGTCTATTTTGGAAATCACATCTTTGTAGGTAGAACAGAGATTCAGATATTTTACCTATGTTGAAACTTGCCTCTGTCTCAAAATTTCTTTCAGCTGGGAATTATAAGAAGGTAGAATTGGGGCTTGTGGGAAGCCTGAATTTGGGATAAATGGAAGTATTCGCTGGCTTCTAAAAAGTTTTGCCTTCAACTCACCTTTTGCAGTTTTGAAGGAGTATCTCATTCAAGTGTCCTGGGAGTAGGTGAAAAAGATATTAACTGCCCTCCTCTCAGCCATTTTCTTTCTAAACGGCTGCACTGTCCTTACCCAGAAGAGTCGGCGTGTGTTCTTTCCTGTCCCTTTGTCATTTCCTCTCAGGGGACTCCGGAGTACGTCTGTTCAAAGGAGATAACGTAAGTAAATGACCGAGCATGGAGTCTGTCCTGTAGTTCATGCTCACCAAACCCTTGTGCTTCCCTCCTTCCCTCATCTGATAGCGGGCTCCAACTCGCTTGCAAATGTCGCATTGATCACACAGCAAATATGTCTAGGCTTAGCGATGATCCCTCCCAAAAGAAGGGAGAAAAGGACTGAAATTACTGAAACACCATAATTACAATCTCGCATAAATGTTGTGTCCTAATGAATGTATGCACTTCAGCTCTGCACTCCGCCTTCTGGGTGGATAGCATCTCTTGCTGTTACAAACCAGGCTAAGTATCTCTTGCTGTTACATACTTTAAAAATTCAGGCTTTTTCAAATTTTCTTTTGTGTTGAACTTGCAATGGAGTATTGGATTGCTTGGTTCATTTTTTTTTTTAAAGCCCTTTATCAAAATGTTAAGCTCGGTTAATTTGCATAAAATATTTCCTCTGCAATTTACTCTCTATTACTTTTGAAACGTAAATTGCCTCTGCTGCAGTACCAGGCAGCTGTGAAAGCACGGGAGCTATTAGGGCTTTCCATTCTAGGGATGAACAAGTCTCAGGTTTGAAGCTTAGGGAAATAAATTGGAATCTTGCCTTGCCTGACTCCCTTGGGTGATCTGAGCTGATCCACAGAAGAAAAGGAATAAAAGGAAGCCGAGGTTGCAAAGACAGGGTTCAAAGGCTGAGGCACAGAGTGTGGGAGTGTCTGGTTAGAGGCAGGATTGTGTGCAAGGGGAAGACAGAGGGGAAAGCCCTGAGGTCTGTCTGGCAAGCTCAGTGATGACGGACCTAGTGGGCTACTCAGCCAGATTTTCCTGCTGGAGTACAATACACTGTCCACCATCCTTTTGCTCTGAGCCTTCTCCGCCTCCCCACCAGCCCAGCATAAATTCTCGTTCAAACACGGAGTATGATGAGCCAGGAGATGCCAGTGCTAATGGAAATAGACAAGCTTCATCACACTGAGCTGAAATCACAGCCCAAGAGGGCTCTGGGCGTCTAGTGATAGGCCTGAGGTGCTGCCCTCGCTCAGCGACACACACTCAAGAGCCAGATACTGGGTCGTGTGCAGTGCAAGTTCACAGAGAGGGGCCTTTCTGCAGCTAGGAATGATTCCTCTTCAATTTTTAGCCATCCTGCTCAGCCTGCAAAACACTGAGACACAGATAGCAGGTGGAAAGGTTGTAACGGGGAAGATACTGTCTCCACACACTCCACTCTTCTTACAGAAGGAAGACTTTCAAATGAGGGAGGGCTTCCTTGTTGAAGAGAGGGGTCTTTTCTTCACACCCTGAAAGTTTCTTCCTGTTTACCCTAAACTTTCCTCTGAAAGCAAGAAAGAGCTGATGCTAGTAGGAACAAATGAATATATTTGGCAAAAGGTGGGATTTGTGTGCAAGGAGATGGGGATATATTTAGACCTGTGTAATTAGAGATCCATTTATGTCTGAGCATCCTTAAACAGACAAATATAAAACTCATGAATACCGAATTCTGTTTGGGTAACTGAGTGGGAACGTACACACACACACACACACACACACACACACACACACACACGAATGCACACTCACACGTTCTGAGCCTGTGTCTGTCCAAGCAGAAGTAAAGGCCACCCTTAGTCTTGGCTGAGGTCTGTTGAACACAGAGCCGCACGACTTAGGGTTACAGGAGAGAACTCTGCAGGAGCTCTGGGGCTGGTGGGGCAGGCTGGTGGGAACCAGAGCCCAAGAGCTTTCTCTTGACTCTCAGTGACAAAGGCCCAGATCTGTCTCAGTCCATAGACAACCACTTCCCACCATAATGTCCTGTTATTCTTTATATCAAACAGCATCATTTCACATTCTAGGCTGTTGGATAAAATCATCCAAGATTGGATAAGATGATCCAAGACTGACTTCTGAATTCCTTTTATTCTAGGTATCAAGTAGAAATGATGTTAACAAATGTTTTTTTTTTAAAAAGTTTACAAGTCAATAATTTGCAAATTTTAAGAAAGATTCATTTTTCTACCTAAAAATACTTCCAACAGAAGAAAAAAAAATACAAATTTCCAATCTTTTAAAAGTCCAATCAGCTTGCAAACTAGAAAAAACATCTTGTCTTCTAGGAGTTTATAGCCTTCTGGTAGAGACAGACAGTAAATACTGCACATAAATATGGAAAATAGTATGTTGGAAGGTGATAAGTGCTGTGTGAAAATACAAACAGAAGCAGGGTGATGATCTCTGGAGGAGCTGGGTTGCCATTTCACAAAGGATGGTCAGGGTATGGCTCATGGGCAAAGTGAAATTGAGTCAGACTAGGAGGAGATAAGGGCAGTGGCTGTTCAGACCTAAGAAAAAGGTCAAGGCACCATTGCAGGGTTGTCTGGTGTGTCCTGGGAATAGTAAGAAGTCGACTGTGACTGGAGTGGAGGGTGGCGAGAGGTAAAATGGAGGGGGGACCGTAGGGAGGGGGTGGGTGGGAAGTGTGGGAAGGAGATCATTCGGGGCTTGGGTGCATGTTTTGGTTTTTGCACTGAGAGAACTGGGAAACCACCATGGGAGTGCCTGGTATGGACAAAGGAGGGTCCGACTGGACTTTTGACTTACAACCATCCTCGCTTGCTGTTTGAGGTTTAGCTGTAGAGGTGTGTGTTCACTTTCCATGTCTGCCATGATAGATTACCACAAACTGGGTGCCCTAAAGTAATGGAAATGGATTCTTTTACAGTTGCACGGATTGGATTCTAATACAGTTCCTCTGTGTCTGTACTGCTTAATATATTTGTGTAGGTAAAGAGACTGTTAAGAGGAACTTGCTTACATGATTGTGGAGGCTGAGAAGTGCTAAGATCTGCTAATCACCTGGATTAGAGACCTACAGGATAGAGACCCAGAAGATCCAGTGTTAGTTCTAGTATAATTCGGAAGGTCTGAGAACTAAGTAGATACAACAGGGAAAGTTTTAGTCAGAAAGGTGGCAAACTCGAGACTTAGAAAGAGTTGAGGTTTCAGTTCGAGTCCAAAGGCAGGAGAAGACCACTGTCCCAGTTCAGCTAGTCAAGTAGGAGGAGTCCTGTGTCCCTGAAACCTTGTCTCTTCAAGAATTCAACTGAATGGCAGAGGTCTAACCTATCTTAGGCTGGGCAATCTGCTTTACTCAGCTTACTAACTTAAATGTTACTCTGAGCCAAAACATCCTCGTAGACACATTTAGTAAGATTTAACCAAATATTTGGATACCTATCACCCAGTCAAATTGACACATAAACCATCATGGGGCCTCAGGAGAAGATCTCTTCTTTACCACACTGATAAGTTGAGGCTCTAGGTGTTCATTGGTCTGTGCTTGTGTAATTCTGATCTCTGTCTCTGTCATGAGATTAGGTTATGTGTATATATTTTGGGGGCCATTAAACCTACCACAGTGGGAAAAGGCAGAAGCAGGAGATTGGATCTGGACTGTTCAGGAAACCAAGCAGGTGTTGATAAAGGCTGAGGCCAGAAAGTTAGTAGGAGAAACTAGGAAAAGCCAAAGGGATTGCTGTCAGGGTGGGCTGGGGAGGGTGTGAAGAGTCAAAGACAATTTCAGGTTGGGGATGCGAAAAGTGAGAAGATAGATTATCCTGAAGATCTAGGGCAGCAGCTTGGATTAGAAATAGCGTAGGCTGGGGAAGGTGGATGGAAGATCGTGACTGATTGCCACGGAAATGTAATTCTTTTCTCTGTAGGGAAGATCTAGAATTTCATTTAGGATGTCTTGAGTTCGAAAC
>PVIR01023479.1:0-27006 GCA_004026965.1 Petromus typicus | reverse complement strand
TATGTTCTAACTGCATAAGGTAGCTTTTACCACTTCACAAATTTTCTTGTCAGTTAGTAAAAATCTTTCATTTTCACAACCTACATTTGAATCTACTCTTATTCTTATACTTGGTATAAGACATGTATGAGACAACATGGTTTATATTCATTCCTACTTTGTCCCATAAAATTTGCATGAAACTCAGTGATTACTTACAACCTACATTTGATGTGTAGAGACTTGATGATAAATGATACTCTTTATTTTTCTGTGAACAAATTCATACTGACTTTAAAGAAGAATTATGAGTAAAGGGTTCAATACTTCCATTTAAACTCAATGCACAAAGGGGATATAAACTAAGAAATTTAAATCTTCTTTTATTCCTCTCCGAAAAAATGGATAGTGTCATTGTGTGACATATTACTCAAGTACACTGTGAAATCACCTGTTTTCTACTGCTCATGATGGTGTTAATCATGTGTAGTATAATATTATTATAAAATTATCACAAGTAAATATTTCCTACAAATTTTTTTAGTCTAATATAGAACATATAATATTTTGGTTTTGCAAATATTATCTTGAATAAAATAAAATTAATTTAGTATATATTGGTAAATCAATACATGATCAACATCATGAAGCATTTGAGTTAGATGTCTGGATAGTGAAGTAACCTGTTCATATAGCTTGTTTAACAGCACACTAATCTCTGTCCACAATAGCACCCCACTGGCTTTGGCAACTGCATATATTTCTATACAATACTGAATATTTCCTAGGTAGTAAAATATCTCATAGTTGAGAAACTCTAATACTATGTATAAAGAGCCACAGGAAAATGTTGCCTCCATAATACATGAAAAATAAAGAGTAAAATCAAACTATGCTTAATATATGTAGAACATTTTCATTATTAGTTTAAAACCTATGTTGCTTTAGGAATTGATTTAAGAATTTACTCCAAGAAAATGTTCAATTAGCTGATTTAATAGAATATACAAGGAGTCATCAAGTGTATAGTGAATATTTACATTAAAAATATTGCAGTGAAAGACACTTGCCTAGGAACAATAGGAAAACTGGGTTCAAAATAAGAGAATAATTTCTAAAAAGTTAATAGTAACATGTATTTTACTTCAATAAATAATGTTATTTAAACATTCACCATAATTTTAAGAGGACCTCCTTGATCCAACATTTACAATAATTATTGCACTAGTCCTCATCTATCTTCTGAATAGGATCTGGCTCTGCCCCACATTCAGAATGACCTTGAAAGGTCAAGATTTTGAATAGTCTTAATTTAGGGAGATGGTCACAAAAATGGAACTAACAACACTCATGAAATAGCAGGGTCAGTGTTTATTCAAAATTGCAAAAATTATGAGATAAGTGTATTTGATGATAAAATGTTTTGATGTGTATTAATGGCAATATGTTTCATTTGTAATAAATTTATTAAACTAGAATTCACTGTAGTTTTTATCATAATACGTTGGATTTGTGACTTTTTTATTCAACTGTGTTTTTATTTAAATATTACATCAAATGATTTTTAATATTTTCTTCTTTCTAGTTGAATACTTTTTAAATTTTATTTTTGGTAACATTTCAGGTGAATAGTTAATCCTGAGATAGTATCAAATTTTCTCTTTACTAATGCTTGGGCCTTTATTTATCTCATAGAGCTAAATATTATTTTTATTATTTTTAACCTAAAATAATTAGAAGTATTTTTAAAATTCCAAGCACATGATGATCTTCTGGGTTACTAAGGATTTCCTAAAGTAACAATAAGATAGCATGAAGTTTATATCCCAGTACATGTTTAGTATTATAAAGTTCCATGAGTGCTTGAAAAATGTTTTCTATAATTGCTATATGAATTACTCTATAGATGTCTATGATTGCCCAAATCAATGAACTTCACTATTTGCTTGATATTATGCGATTGGCAAATATGTAAGGTGAGGCCTGGGTGAAATTCCAGTAACATTATTAGAATGACTAAAATTAAAAAAAGACTATTTGGCAAAGTTAGGTAGGAATTGGGAGTCTCATGACATTTGGGTGAAATGTAAAATAGTGTCTGAGATGTGGATATGTGGATGTCATTATCTATATTAGTGTCTAGTGCCTATTACTTCACCAGAAGTAATTTTTAGAATTTAAAAAAAGATTTATAAAAAGTACTATCCATCCACACACACATAATGTGTTGCGTTTATGATAATTCTGATTTAGGCCATCCAGGAAATGAGTGATTTTTGATGGCAACATTCACAAAACATCACCCTTCACAATTATAAAGGGTAAGGCAGAGTCTTAGGCCAGTAGAACCATCTGCAACTTAATTTAAATACTGGCTTTTTTATTTTTATCATCCATGCATTTTAAATCTTTTTTTTCATCTGTTTTTGATTTTCTGATAACAAAATACTTCTTCAAGTGGATCTTCCAACTCTGAAAATTTTTTTGTTTTGTCCAACTTTTGAGACCTCTATTCAAAATACTTTTAGAGTTGGTATTTCTACTTAATTCTTCAGAATTGCAGGTACTGTCTTCAAACCCTCAATATCTTTCTTTAATCAATTATGATCCCACATGGTTTGTCATTTTCATTTTAATAGTGGCTGTACTCCTCAATTATCTAATTACCTTTCTATGAAAGCACTTCCTTAGATGATATCAGCAACTCCAGGAGCTAATATGTAGGAGAAGAGAGTGACATATCTCCAGATGGTATCTCAGCCTCTTTACGTGAATTTAGGAGGGTAAGTGCCCTGTGCAGGCTGTCTAAATCCCACAACCTCACATTGGCCACCTCCAAACGCTTCACACCAATTCCTGTCACCTTGTCCCAAGGTACCTACAATGGTCTCTCATTCACTGATGTCCAGAAGTTTCTTTTTTATGCCAACCTCTAGATCTGTTACAGTACAGTAATTTCTGACCAGATAATGTTCCATTTGTACACTTATCTCAAATTTTGCATTGAGATATTCTTCATCTCCACCTTTATTTCTCCTTATCAGTAAAAAAAGCTCTGCTGTTATTTTCCTCCCCCTTGCTGAGTCTTAACTTAAAGTTGTTGTTAATGTTCATATCCACGTTCTTTCCTGTGTTTTCTGTGGTCTTGCCAGAGATTTATTTGCCACAAAATGTGAACAGCAGTCTCAATTTCCTTTTGGTTTTGGTTATGTGTTAAAATGAACATCACCAGCAGACTATGTGAATAAAGGGCACAATATTAGTATCTTTAAAGACACTGAGTAACAAAATGAATCATACACAGCTAGAATTTAGCTCCAAATATACTCAATTGTCAATTTTGCTAATTATATGATACTTAAAATTTAGTATGTATTCAAGTTCCACAGAGACTTGACAAAAGCACATATTTTTTGAAGCCTTAGCTTCAGAGCTATCAGGTATAAACTTCTGGAGTAGGACCAAGGATTTGAATTTCTCAGTTTTCCAGGAAAAGCTGTTGCTATTTTTTATTGCTACAAAATAACTGCATTTGAATTTGGACACTTATGTTAGCTTTGTAGAGAAGCAACTTCATCTGAGGACAGAGTTTAAGTTCTTTTAAGCAATTAACTTTCAGGAAATTGATTATCCTTTTAGTACTCTGAAAGATTTTGCTCTGACTTTGTCATCACCCATTTTATCTATTCACAGGAAAATACATACATTACTTTCACATGGACAAAGATGAATGGTAAGTATATTGGCTACTTTCATCTAAATTTATAGTAGTAGATATTTATATCTAAATATAGTATATTTCTTTCATCTAAATTTATCAGCCTTTTCCTCCTCATCATCCTACTGTTTTCAAGAAGCTGATGTATACACACTTAGTTCCACGGGTTCTTTAACCTGCATTCAGCATGTATTCCAGAAGAAAAACAGCATAGATAAGGTCTGTCCTCTCTCCCTTATCTGCAACCCTGTGAGCATTTTCAGAAATGTCCTCATGTAGATGGACGGTCCAGAAAGCTCAGACTCTGCAAGAGTAGTCAAGGGACCAGCAGGAGTTAAAATTATAGCCTGCGGTAAAGGCAGTCTGGCCACAGGACACCTCTGTAGAAGGAGCTCAGTTTTTTCTCTCAAAGACATATATGAATTGGATGAACGCACTGCACATTCTAGAAGCTAATGTGAATTCCGGAGGATTAACAGATTTAAATGTTAAGATCTCTTAAAAATACCTTGCTAGGAACACATAGCCATAGTGTTTAACTAAAAACTATAGCACAACACAGTCTGAAGAACACACGTAGTCAATCATCATACACTCCAGCACCTAACCACGTTTACTTAGTCGAGAGCTATAACGGTTTTTACAGAAGGAGAATAAAGAGATTAGGAAAATTAGGCTTTTGTTTCCTACTGATGTATTTCCACAAGTCTTGCTAAAAGATACCATACACAAGATGGTTTTATTTTATACTGAATGATTGCTGTTAAGATAATAAGACCCACTGTAAAAACTATTATTCTCTTAGTGTTTGGTTTGGAAAATTAGTTTTATTTATTTACAAAACAAAAAGAAAACATTTAAAAAGATATTAATGGGTGGATAGTATACATTAGTAAAATCTGTATATAATGCAAAAGAATGTATTCTTTTAAAATATTTTAATGAGGTAAAATAAAAGCAAAGAATAGTGGCACCTTTTAAAATTCCAGCAGTTTCCATCACTGTGTGCAGACCATCCCCACGGAGAAGGGGGACCAGTTCCTTCCATCTGACACCTCTTACTTGCTCACTGCACTCTCCACTCTGTTTTATTTAAATGCTACTCGGAAATAATCCCTTCACTATTTCCTCTATTATTCAATAGTATCAACCTTTTTTTCCTGCTTCAA
The DNA here is from genome assembly GCA_004026965.1 of Petromus typicus. Classification (NCBI taxonomy): domain Eukaryota; kingdom Metazoa; phylum Chordata; class Mammalia; order Rodentia; family Petromuridae; genus Petromus; species Petromus typicus. The sequence continues at coordinate 22,140 of PVIR01023479.1, read as the reverse complement.
CTGAAATCAACAAATTAAACTATGCATTTGGAAATTACCATTTTACCACTGTGTGTACTATAATCTCTAAAGGAGACCTATAGAGATTTCTCTCACTCTTAAAGGATTTCTTTCTAACCCTTAGATACTTCAAATGCTCAATATGATTTCCAGTTTTACTTTTGAAACATCTTTGAAGAAACATTATTTCTCAGTGTCCCTATGGCTGGTTATGGTCTTGATACTTAGACGAACAGCAGAGAACAGAGGTAAGATCGGGAATTGAGCTGAATAACATTACAGAAATAGAAAATAATCTTCACTATCAACCTTGTTCAATCATATCTTACTGTTGGAAGCAAGAAAAATAGGCGTTCTTCAGGTCAGCAGTTGGTATCATTTATGTAACTGCAATGGAGAAATGTGGCACTTTTATTAACTTTAACAGCTGTGACTTAAATCTTCTAAATAGCAAATATATAGCTTCTTGCACTGTTTACTACGGTTGGGGAAGCCAGCATTTTCTCTAACTCCCTTTTGAAAGATTCCTAGTGGTGCAGTCCCTCTTCTTTCTTCCTCATACACAGGCCATGTGACAAAATCTGTCAGACCTTTGACTAAGCCATTGCTGATATAATCTGTAGAAGCTTTTTGTCTAAACATTTGAGAAAAAAAAAAGAAACACATTTTAGAGAATCTAATGGAATTTAAACTAGAGCTGGTGTCTGACACATCATAGATTTTGCCAGTATTCTTCTCTGAAACAGTGTTTATACTGCCAATTAACACAGAAGATCACAGCATTTTATAATGATTCTCCTAGACTAATTGTCATACTAACTTTATAAAATGACCTCAGCTGGCTATAATACAATTGAGTAATTATCCTGTTTTATGATTTTAGATAACTTTTAGAGGTTCACAACTAAACAACCCTTAATAATTATTTTATCTGTGATTATAAATGTTAGTCTCTGAATGTAGATATGTAACAAATATTTAATAACTATGCATGTTACTTGAGAGAAAGGACTCCTAGAATCATTTGGGAGTATAAATGGCAATGAGTCAGCTTAAATACAGAAAAATATTCAATAGAACCAAAATATATAATATATTTATTACATTTGAAAATAGATGTTACACATACCACCATAAAAATAATGTTTGTAAAACTCAATCTTCAAATGATTATGTGAGTCTTTTCCTTTAAGTAGGTAATTAAAGCTAACTGAGGTTAAATTAGTGCACTTTAATTCAATATAATTGATTTGTTATTAATAATTTTTGGCTAATCAAAGAAACACTTTGATCCATGCACCAAGAGGAAATTGATTAGGTGGCACACATGAAATACTACATCTTCTGACACTTTGAAACCAATATTCTAGCTTCTATAGAATTCTTAAAAAACAAATTTTGTTGTGTAAGCCACAAAATCTGCAATATTTTCTTAGGACATTCCTAACAAAGTAACATGTAGCCATGAAGCATGTGAGAGTCATTTCAATTATTTTACTCTCTCATAACTGCAAACACACCTTGTATCCAAAAGAATATATGGAAGACTTTCATAACAATAATGTTTAAGATCCTACGTATGATATCATGAGCAACACCTTACTGGATTTGTAAGTATTTGAACTTCAGATATTTTGAGCTACACATCCTTTTTAGACAAACGGTACATTAGGTTATGACTTTTACTACAGTAAGTTGAGTTTAAACATCCTATTTGGCATTTAATATGTTCTAACATATTAGAAGGAGTTCTGATAAAGGAGTTCTGTATTTAAAATGGTCATGGTACTGGCCTCTAAGTGGATTCTCTACACAGAGTGAAAAATTTAAAAAAAGTAGAGGAAAAGGAAATAAAAGGAAATATAGCCAGAGAGAAAACTGACCTTCCTAAGAAAAAGAGATTATAGACAAAAAACATACAATCTCCTAGATTCTTCATTCTGACATCAATCATTTTTTAGAAGTCATTTGAAGAAGGTAGTATCCTATGTTGGTAGGTAGTTTTGAAATACATTGTGGTGTTATATACTAAATAAACAAGGTTTTCTCTTAGCTGTTTCAGGGATCATCTTATTTCTTTTAAAGGCATTCTCTCCTAGCCAAAGAGAACACTGAATCATCTATCAAACACTTTCAAGATAAATGAACATTTTCAATATTTAACACCTTGTCAGTTAAGATGTCAGGCAGAGTTGTAAGTGCATAGAATATAAACCCAAATAATCACATTCTAAAGAAAATAAACTACAATAGCTATCAATCTTGCTAGAGAGTGGCTATGGCATTTTTATTTTGCAGATTTAGCTTCTACTTCAGCATAAGAAGGAAATTATTTAAAGAGGTACTGCAAAAAATTTACAGGTCAGGCACAGTAATTAAGGTGAAATATCATTATTTGAAGAGAAAGGCAATAGAAATTGAAATTATGAAGTCAACTGATTTAGAAATTCATGAGAGTTTTAACTGAGATAGACAATTTAGTAAGAGTAAAACACTTCGTTGGTAGAAGGATTTGAACACAGTAGTTTTAGAAAAATTTATTTCTGACTATTTTGTCATTTTTGCCAAGAGAGTTCTGACTTACGTAGGTTCAATAAGAACAGTTGACTTAGTTCTTTTGTTTATCTTTAAATTTTGTTGTCAATATAAGACTGGTCTTAGAGAATGATTTTTAAATAGTTTTCTCAGTTGCAAACCTTTGGAATAATTTTTGAAGAATTGGTATTAGGTCTATTGTGTATGTTTGGGAGAATTCAGTAATGAGCCCTTTTTTTTTTTTTCCCTGATAAATTCTTTAATGAAAGACTTAAAAGCACTGATTGATTATCATTTCATAGAGTTGATGTACACATATATCATAATATTTCTTGATTTAAACTTGGTAAAGTACATGTGTCTAGGAATTTATCCATTGCTTTCAGTTTGTCATTTAACTGCAGATGTTGATCTCAAATGCTTCAATTTCATGATATCAGGTGTTGTTTCCTTTTCGACTGCAGCTAAGTGAATCTCCTTTACTCTTTCTTCTGTCTCTGAATCCCTCTCAGTCTGTTGGCCTCTTCCTTTCTGAGTGTACCCCTTACTCTCTTCACTGTCTTTTGGTCTGTTCCATCCTCAGCACCTAAAGGTATGTGCATTTTATGTATAATTATTTTTAGGAATGACTCTTCACTTCATTAATTTCTGGTAATGAATTTAAGTCTCCAGTTCATTTTCCAATATGGTCTTCATTATTTCCTGTATTCTGTTATGTAACATTTTACTACAGAAATTATGTAATGCTTCTAATTATATTACAGTTTCTTCTTTTATCTGTTCTACAGTCTTCTCTCTGATCAAGGGATTTGTTATAGTAGAGTCTTTTAACTTCTAGCTTATTAAATTGGGCTTGCCTATTATAGACTTTTGGTTCATAGGATACATTTTGAGAAAAAGAAATGCAGAGAATAAATAGCTTTCAAGAATAAAGAAGGTTAATGTCATATGGACACCAAATGCTAGATACGAAAACTAGAATTTACTCTTCAGTAACTTTATTTTGTTTGGGTGAGCAGACGGATCACAAGTTTGAATCTACCTTAGGTAACAATGACATAAATAAATAAAATATTATTTCAGCATAAAATAAAAATATGAAAAATTAAAAGCTCCAAAGTACATAACAGGAATTTTGAAATAGGAAGGAAATCTTTAAAGGGGAAAGGGAATAGGAGAGATCAAAGGAAGTAAAATATTTTTGAAGGTAAAAAGGAAAAAGTGAAAACAAAGTTTGTGTTTGTAGGGGCCAGATGGGTTGAAGGGAGCACTAGGGAATGAGAAAATAAGAATGAAGATATATTATGTGCAGGTACAAGTTTTCAATGATGAGTGAGATCATAATATGTGCCTAAATGTACCAATAAATTCAATTTAAAAAAGAAAGAGCAGGGGAAATGAAAGATGGGTTCAGAAGGACTTCTGTTAAAAATAATAAAATCAGTACACTTTGTACATGAGTTAAAAGTGCTTAGGCTTGATTTATTCCTTAGGCATGATTGTTATGATCAGTTTATTGCAGAGCTCAAAGTTAATCCAAATGAAAACATTTTATTAAAAATATTATACTTGGGCCTGTTATATGCTAGCACGCCCTTGATTCTACAAACATTCCCTATCCAGTGTTGTACCAGTTGCAGACAGGGTGGTGCATACCTGTAATTCCTGCAGTCTAGGAGGCTGACCCAGAAAGGGCCCAAGTGCAAATGCAACCCAGGCAGTTTAGCAATTTATTGGGATTTTGTCTCAATTTTCTCTTTTTTTATCTTTATTGGTACATTAAATATACACATCATGATTGCACTCCATAATGGGGATTTGTACCAGTATAAGACACAACTTAATTCTCACTTTTTCCCATAGCCCTACCCACCCTACCACCCTCCCCCCATATACATAAAATTTGTTTCCTTACTTTTTTGTTACAATCTCAACATTTTCCCCTTTCACCCTATTTTACATTGAGCATTTTCTATTGCACAATATATAACATACAATGTTAGGACTCATTTACATCTTTATTTTCTCATACCAGAGAAAAGATGCGATATGTACCTATCTGTGCCCTATTTATTTCACTTATGAAGATATCCTCAAGGTATATCCATTTAAGTAGAAATGATTCAATTTTCAAAAATAAGTACATAAATAAATAAATAGAACAAAAAAGGAGAGGGTATAACTCAATAGGGATATAACTCAGTGTAGAAGTGCTGGGCTAATTCTCCAACAATACACACACATGTACACACACACACGAGAATACTATTTCAAGAGCTGATAAACTTTACACCCTTTTGTAAGGCTCTAAAGAAAATGCGTGAATGTCACAGTACTTTCTTTACTGTTGTTGGTGTTTTATGAAAATAACAATATGAAGCTCCCCCTGGCTCAGTAAAATAATGAAATAATGTTTGTTTGGCTGAGACCGTTCCTGTGCATACTTTTGTTAAGGTGAAGCTTTTGTGATTTTACAATACTGTCTTCAGATTTCTGCAATTCTAAAAAAATATCATTTCTTCATTTAGAAAACTGTGAGCAGGCTTAGACTGAGAGGCTGAATTTATGTTTCTTGATAACTGTATTATTTATCAAATAGCTTTTTGATATTTGCTCTTAAAAGTTTAAATGAAAGTATAAAATAAGGTCATTCTAAAATCTGAAATCATCAGTGATTTATCAAATCCACACATATTTATAGTTAAGGACACAGAATGAAGAATAAAAGAAAGAAAGAAAAGAAAAGCACTCCAGAAACTAATATGGAATCCTTACTCAGTAGTGTAGGAAAATGTAATCGTTGTGAAATATTTTTATGGAGCATGAGTTCACCCATGACACTGCTCCCTCCCATTATTCTCTCCATCTACCCTTGGTTTACTCTAGGAAAATACACAGATTGAGTGAAACATAACATACGATACAGTAAAAGCAATTCTGAGAAATAGAAAGGAAAATTGTTTGTGTGTTTAGGGGTTAGACAGTTGAAAGGTCAGATATGTATTAGAAAATTCATTTTCAAGTCCATAAAGGTTAGTAGTCTGGAAAAATCCCTGTTGAAATAAATAGCCATATTCTTTAAAACAGCAACCTGCCAACAGCAAAGAGCAATTTATATGTGCACACCATAGAAGCCTTTGGAGGAGAAGATTCTTCTAGACACTCAGAACTCAAAAATGACCAAACAAATTTGAACTGGTTTTAGGTCTCCATTTCTTTTAAAGACACATGAGGGATTGATATGTATTTCTTATACTAAAGCCAATTTTTAAATATCCTGGCAATGCAAAGGTCTAAATAGTAAAACAGCCAGCAATTCCATGACAATGGAAATGTATGGGTATACTGTCTATGGAACTATTACTCAGTTTACACTTAAAACAGCTAAAAAGTCAGACAGCCTACTTTCTTCTGCACTACTTTGAAAGACTATTAAATAAGTATATGTAATATTTCATTCTTGTAATGATAACCATAAAAACACATGCCAAATTTTCTAAACATTTGGGATAAACACATACCAAAATCAACTATATCTTCAAATGTAGTTATATTGTACAATAAATAACCATATTATTTACATGTTTTATGAATAATTCCATGTAATAAACTCATCAATATTTTAATGTGGTGGTCAGTACTGTTTTCTTTCAATAAATAAAACTGCAATAAATGAGAAAACAAAAAACTTTTTTAGTTTCTAGAGTAATTTTACACAAAAAGAATCCTTCAACTAATGAAAGTAATAGTTATAAAATATCACATAATTATTTCACTGCAAAATTTATTGTATCTCCTTTTTTAGAAATCTACTTGAAGATATTGTTCTCCTTAATGAACATTATGACAAACACTTCAGCTTTTAGGAGTACATTTGAATGAATTTAATAGTCAAATGTTATAATTTCAAGAACCATTGAAGAACCTTAAATGATGATTTTAGCTTTTTGTTATTTTTTTTTACCAATGCAGTGATTTCTCTATGTGATACATAAACATCAGGCATGGGTATTTTTTGTCAAAGTGTAATTCCGTTTAACCTTCCTCGAACTGATTATAGAAATAATATTCATTGTAGTATTGCATAAACTCACAGTGTTTCCATATGACTAGTGCTGACAAACCTCTGTACTTAAGACTGATGGTCCAGACACTTTACCTGGAGATTGTAATGCTTAGATGGTAACTTCTTCCTTGGAATATAAAGGATAAATACAAGCAGATGGAAGCCATGTGTGCTGCAGCTTTCATATCAAATAGCATTACAAATATATTCTTGCAAATAATCCTTCAAGCTAGAGAGAATTTAGATCTAAGTCATGAATTATTCCTTATTTTCTCACTCATATTATTTCTAAAAATCCACTAGGTAATTTGTTTCATTGAAAATTTTTTTTCTCCTTAACATGAGAAAATTGTCTGAGAAATATCAACATATCATAGAGATGTGAATCACTATTCTTTCATTAGTACTGAAGAGTATTTTTCTGATCATACACTTGTTATGTGATTTTATTAAAAATAGCTTAAAACAGGAAATTATGAAATTGAAAACATTAAATGCTGAATATTGATATAGATTTGATTTTGTTAATTATAAAATACATGCTCATTTATTTTTCACAAAACAAGTGTCTCTGCCTTATAAGATCACAAACTGTTCCACTAAATGAACATTTTAAGTCGTGTAAAGCTTTATTAATTTTTCACTTCTTTCTCATTTGAATTACAGCTTGGAATGATTACCAAATGATCCAGATTTAGGACTTTCAAAATAGCTGGTTAGATCATGCTCTACATTGTTCATTTATTCTAAATGGCTAAAAAAGGAAACTAAGAGAACTGATTTTTTGGTTGTACAGTGAACATTTCATTTACTACCCATGAATATTAAGGATAATGTCAAAAATTCACAAACTGAGCTGAAAAAAAGGGTAAAAGATAAGTTGTCATCTTTTTTCTGCTAAGATGTATGGTAGTTGTCAGCTGCAGTATTCTAAGCATTCCTGATTCTCCATGATGGTGTGTGAAAATTGAAGATAATCATCCATAGTCTTTTGGACACACACTGTTGAACAGGCCAGGAAGGGTTCAGTGGCCTGCTGAAGTCTTGCTCATATAACAAAGACAAAAACAGAATTTCTGTTTGGAAGTGAGGTTAAGGAGTGCTTGAGGCCCATGATTTGTGTGATAAATGCAACTTCAAATAAAACTCTGATACCTTTAATGACACAGTGGAGCAAAAGGTGTTCTACTGTAAGCTTATGGTATGCATCACATGTATTTTTCCATGCACAATTCAAACATAACAAAAATATTATGAAGCTTTCTTAAATAACCAAATAAATATACTAATAATTTCAACTTCCAAAAATTATCATTTCTTGTTTTTCTTTTGCTAACAACAATTTATGCCCAATTTTATTATAATATAAAACAGAAAAATTTAAATATGTGTCCTATATTTGTATGTGGCAAGGGATCATAAGCATTTCTATGCTTTTTCTATCTTTACATCAATAATTTTCTTTGTCAGAAAATATTTCTTACTCAAGATGACTCAATAGTTACCTAATGATTACATTATGATGTTTATTATTACTTATGTACACCTAGTTGTTTAACTTTGATCATTCAAAAATAGTGTCTGGAAAGACACATCTGATACACATGCCAGATATATTATCTGTTTTCACAGTGAGATCCTGAGTAAAATGGCTCTTTCTTCACCAGGGATGATACTGCTTAGCTCAGGAGTCAAGGATGAAAAGTTTGTTGCTAAACATAGGTAGACTCAAGGCAAAGAACTGCACTGGCAGAAGAATATCAACAGTCAGGCCTTTTTCTGAGACTCTAAGAAGGCATTCCGACCATGGGCCACAGCCCTGCCAAGAGCTTCATAAACCACTGATAGAGTGAGCTTTTGTAAGACTGCTGCCAACTTCAAAGTGAGAATTAGGCAGACTAGAATACAGACAAGAGAAGACCTAAAAAGACCACCCAGATAGCTTTCCCAAGCTCAATGGACATCATTCTTTCTGTGCCGAATAATCTTTCTATGTGAGTGTCTGTACACACATTATCATTGTGTAGGTTCATTTGAGGTTTTTGTTTTCAGTTCATCCATTGATATTTAATATATGACAACCGTGCATAAAATTAGCAATATATTTCCAAATGTCAAATTATTAAATATTCTTGCTCACATGACATGCAATATTTTTATATTAATATTGGAGTAATACAGGATTTAAACATATCAGTATTCTCCATTTCTAGTATTTTTAAGTCTTTTGCTTATTACACACAAAGTGATTACTAAAAGGAAGAAAATAAATATTTTCATAGAAAAATCTAAGTTTTAAATATTCAACTAGGATGTTTAACATGTTAATAGTTTTTTAAAAAATATTAAATGGAATGGATATGTAAATAATTTTTAAAATAAGTGAGATAATCATTAATAATTGAAAAAATTTGGTTCAAAATAATACAGAAGTATGTATTCTCAGTATAACTATTATATTTTTTTATCCTCCTCTCTCTGTATGGCTTAAACTAAACTCAGGTCTCTAGCCTTCTAGTCTTCCTCAGTTTCCCAGCCTGTTTTGACCCAATACCTCTTTCACTGTAGTCCTAGGACACGTTTCGCTCATTCATACAATTATTGTCTTTTCAAAGTCTTCTTTCAAGGTGCTCTATAACAAAGTCTGCTTTTTGAGTCTACTGATACACTTCAGATACATACTTTGATCACATCAACATTAAATATTTGTATCTGTACATGATGTATACTTTGATTCTCATTTTTTCCCATTCCTCTGCCTTCCCTTCAAGCTATATACATAAGCTTTGTTTCTATTTTCTTCATTTTTATCACCAATTTTTTTTCCCTTCTTTACTTTCCCCTGCCCCCTTTTCCTTTTCCACTTGAACATTCTCTTCCTACTTCACAATCACTATCACACATTCTGGACCTCATATACACCTTCAGTTTCTCATAATAGGTAAATGAAATGTCAGGTTTTTGTTCTTATTTTCCCTCATGCATATATTGCATAGCCTAGAAAGAAGGAGAGACTTTCTTCTTTCTCATTTCCACTGCAACACTCATGCACCATATCTACTTTGTACACCTCCAGTTCATACAACACTCATGCTAATGATGGTACTGTCTGCTTTAACACTTCATTTTAGTCATCGCCAAAAGCTGGAATCATTTCTACCTTATTCCTTGAAGTTTTTACTATTTGGCTCATTTCTTCTCTTCTCTCTCTGTGATGAGTGCTTATTTCTCTCAAATAATTGCAACTATTTGTTTTTATACAGTACATTCATCATTTCTACCCATTTGGAAACAGAATTCTGTTTAACTCAAAGTTTCTGTTTAACTCTATTCAAGGATCCAGGTGAGAAATAAGAATGTTCTCTTTGGAACATGTTCTCCCTTTATACCTAAAAGGCAGTGATGCATAAGCTGATGAATAACAGAATTAGAAACCTTTGTAATCAATACAAATTTGGTGGCTTGCCCAAGATTGAAACAAAATGGAAAGCTAAATTATGGTCAACTATCTCTAGTTTAATATGGAATCCTGTTTTCTTTATTTCAGACTAAATGGAAGTTACTGGAACTTTATAATTTAATTTTAAAATTCCTTGTGCAGTAAAGTTCTAATGATTTAATTAGATGAGGTAATTTTTAAATCTAAATTAAAATTGTTATTATGATAATAAGAAAGAATATATTGCCAAAATAGTAATCCTCATGCCAATAACACATAGTTTAAATAAGATAAATTATATTTTTAAAAAATGAAATTGCATTGTGTACTTTAAAATTATACAGAATGATAGCATACTACATGTATGGCATATATATATATATACACATATATAATTATAATAATTAATATAAAATCATATATTATGTATAAATGTTATATTATATACAATATATTATATAACATATAATATATAATATATATATAATTATATGTGTACATTTTATAAGGAAGCAAATTTATATATCAATCATCTCATGAAGCTAATTTTCCCCTTCTTCAAAATGATCTAATGTTATTTGTTTTTCCTGACATGTCCACCACAAAATGTTTTTTCTGTTTCTAACTGAGAGCCAGAAACATTATCAGCAAAACTTATTAGGGCAATAGTTACAAAAATGGACTTATAAACCTTGAATTCTTAAATTTGAATATTTCTATTTTGTTTGATATATTTTAATTCCAATTTTCACATAATACACACATGTGCAGTTGTGTACACACACAACTCATATGTGAGGGTTATGAAGTAAAAGTAATATGCAATTTAATGTTCAATGATTACTTCAGGAATTATTAAGTGTCTTGCTCAAGTCATCAAAGTGTCAGTATTAAAATATGGAAATGACTCAATCTCTTTGGTCTCACAGGTGATTGCATAGATGATGTATCCAAGGTGTTCTATTTTCCTTCATGCATGTATTGCAGAGCCTATAAAGGAGCAGAGACTGTCCTCTTTCTCACTCCCACTGCCACATTCAAGCACCATATCTACTCTGTATACCTCCAGTCCATACAACATTAGGAATACATACACAACCTAGGAATATTTTTACACAGTTTTTTTCTCTGTATGTTCTATATATGATTGTCCCCACAAATTGCTTCAATTATACAACAGTGAACAAAAACCTCACTATGCAATTGAGAATAAATTAGTTTAGATTCATCACGGTACTTGAGTTTAAATTTAATACATCTTCAAAAGAGTTGATTTTTGGAAAGATATCAATCAATCCTAAGAATCCTAATATCTTCTAAGACACAAAGCACTTGAAAACATGGACAACTTTAACAAGAGTTTTAATTTGGACTTGACAAGAACATGTGTCTTACTATGTAGATATTTTCCTTTCATTCATTGTAGAATATTTTGGTTATTCTAATAAAATGAGGAAGGGAAATTCACACTCATGATTTTTCATTTTCTTTCTCTACAAAAATACATCCATTACCATGCTTACATTTAAAATAAAATTCATGAATTCTGCACAAGTGCTCATGTTAAAAATGATCTCTAATTAAATCAGTAATGGATGAAAGTTTCTATTAATTATACCTAAGTACATAGTGTTATCTGAATCATCTATCTTCTGTACTCAATTCTAATACGTTCTTCATTGTAAAAAGTGTCATAATAATTTATGTTCAATTTTATTATTTTTGTGATTGTTGATGCTAATTATGAATGGATTACTCCTAATTATCATTAGTAGCAATTTCTTGAGTGTCATAAATTGTTTTATGTCTTAAATTTATGTGACATATATGAGACTATGTAGCATGATAGTTTTATATTTGAAATGATTCATTTTATAATGTTCTAGGATCAGTTCCTCTGTCATTGTAAGTTTTGACAAAGCTCCCAAAATTTTCTGTTTGTTGATGGTCATATTTTTCTAGTTTTTCAGATAATATTGACATTGTACTTTTGTAGAAATCATATGAACTTTTATTCAAATTCATTTTCATGCTAAATTGAATTATATTATGACTTGTCTTTGCTGTTTTGTTTCATATACCCAATGATGGTGAATGAGAAATGAAATTCACTCAATTCTTACAGTTTTAGAGGAACTGTAAATTTATATACATTGCTTTTCTTAAGCAGTCACCAATAAGTATCTCAAGCCATAAATATATTCATATTTTCTTTGAAAAAGTAATACCATTTCTGGGAAGTGATCCCAGAGTAATAAACCAATGTAAGTGAAAAGCTTTAGAAGTGGAGATATTCATTTCCCCATTACATATTAGTATGAAAAGCCAGAAACAATATAAAAATGTCACTGACAGTCGCAAAACTCGCAACATGTTTGTATATCAACTAAATGGTTCAGCATATACATTAAGGACTAAAGACTCTCTGGGGAGATGATTCATTGTATAAGGAGTGATTCAATGAAATATCCCAGCATAAAGAAATGTCTCAGTCAGTAGATGGAAGAGAGAATACTGTTTCTAGCAAACAATCTGAGCTTTGGATGTGTCTTTCAGCTGAGCTCCCTTTCAGCACTGTCTAAGGCACAAAACTGAATTTTTTTTTCAAAAAATAAAGACCCATATATTTTAATGAAGCTGAAATTTTTCTGATCCACAGACATCTTAGGCATCATGTCATAACACATACATTACTAGTATACAAGCCCATTAAGCTTATATTTATATACAAGTACAGTGTATACAATATGTGGTGGAAGTACTTGAAAATGATATTAAATTATGGTTAGTGGATGATGCATCTGTTTTCTATACTTTTTCACTATTTTAGAGAGAACCTCTTACAATAATGTTTACTGTGAAACAGCAGACTATTTTACATGACCTGTGGAATTATACAACTTGTGTTTATCATGTCTCATCACTGCATCAGGAGGCCATCTTCTATACTTGATTTATACCATCTAGGGCTACATCAACTACACTGTATCATGCTCATACATGACACACTTTGTTACTTTCATTTCTCAGAATTCAGTTCTGTTGTTCCACCACACAGGACAATTTGAAGAAGATACTGTCCGTTATTTTGCAAATTTCACTTTAAAATTTAGCAATCTTTAAGTTCTCAGGATCATATCGATAGAATTAAAAGGAAGAGGTTGTGATTTAAAAGAGTATCAAGAAAAAGTTTAGTATGTACTACTAGTTTGTTAGATTTGAAAATTGCAGTAACAGATGTATCTTAATAAACATATCTATAGCTTTACTAACTTACCCAGTTTCAGAGTTAATAAAAGGCAAGATAATATTTAAATAAATGATGAGTAGATATTTCAAACATGTTTGGCACAGTACATTAAAGGTTTTATTTTATATATGGCATGAGCATGGAATTGTGTTGCTGTATAGAAAATTTACAGATAGCTATTTTCACATCACCCTCATCTTTCACCGAACAAGTCAAGCCAAACTTTTTGCTCCCTGTATCAAAGCGATAGCCACATTGTGAGGTTATACAAAGCCCACAGTTCGTTTTAAGTAAGATGAGTATTTATACCTTATGTCTTGAAAATTCATTCCATGTAAATTCATGTTCTTTCTGATAATAGTTCTTCGTAATTACGTTGTTTGAGTTTTGCATCATTCAATTTAAATTTATTGCATCCACACACAACAAGTTTATATTTTAATTGATAATCAACTTGCTTCTATGTTCTTAACAGTTTTTCTATTCTATTTTATATCTGTCAAAATTTAATCCAATTTTATAGCAGTCATTATTATTTCCTCAGTCTTATTCCTGGAATACTAAGCAATATCCTTGAAACATCTGATTATGTGAATTTGTGTGTTCCTTTACATACCCCTTTTTTCTCTTTCACACTATCCCATCCTTAAGTCTGTCAATAAGTTCTGTCTAAGTTGAGAGGATATTTCTTATTATGATGTTCACAGCATGTTTACAGTAAAACATATTATTTGGATATGTTAAGGAAATGTAAGATGTGTTGCATGCTAACTCCAACTCATCACGACTTTATGAAAGGATGTACTAGATTGATTATCTATGAGCATTTCTTAGGTAGTTACATTACTTTCTTTTACTCTGTGTATATTTCAATCAAATCATCTTTCAAACAATAGCTAAAAACTCAGGAAAGTAAATATGTTGATACATCTATATCTTTATGCATTCATGGTGAATGTCTATGTGTATATGTGAGAGAAACAGAAATGTAATTAATTATTATGACTATTCATATTTAGACAAAAATACTTCAATTATTTTCATATTAAATTAAGTATATTAGAATCAAAACATTAAGCTGAAAGAGCAATAAAGTTTCCAATGTCAAACTATTATTTCTATGAATAATGATGACCAAAAGACTTTCAAAATAACATATTTTATGATATTTACATTTGAATTGTTATTCAAAACCTCTTATCTCAATATAGTATCTAAATAATGACATTAGTAAACAATATTCTCCAAATTATGGTGCATATTGTAATTTTTATCTATGATTTTTTGGAAAGATGGTATTGTCTGCTTAAATGAACTTTGCATTAAGTATTTAGTAAGTTGTATGCCTTTTACTTTATTTTTATCTATTATTCTTCACATACGTGGAGTAGGTGTTAAATGAATACTTTCTTGTTGTCAAATTAAACTATATAATTAATCACAAAGCTAAGTTTAACAGTTGTGTAGAACATTTACAATTATATGTAATACTATCTTACTCTTGAGTGTGTTATAACTTGCACCTGAGTTAAAATATATTCTAATTATCATGACTGTTTATAGTATCCTTACTGTAAAAGATATTATTTGGTTGTACTAAGGAAATGTAAGATGTAAATTCAGCACTGTTTAATGGAGGATTATAACTGGGTGACTTATCTGTGATTATGCCCTATATAGTACTCCAAATATTCCCTCAGCAGACTATATTTTTTTGCATAATAAAGAGGAAAAATACTCTGAGACAGGCACTAAGTCATTTTTCACATTGGTTGTTTTTTCTACAGACTTTGATCTGAAACTTCTTGCACAAATACCTGTTTTATGGGGGTTTGTAGGGAAAATTTATACTTTTGAAATTCTCTCAACATGCTTTAATTTCTTCTCTATTACGTAACAGATTATTATATCATTTAAATCATCAATTTGGAATCATACTTAAAACATATATTTGTAACAACAAATAGCAAGGCCTCAGTAATAAAAGGAAATACAAAGCTGTCAGGGCAATTTGAGGACTCATAACTGCTGCATGATCTATCTCAGGAATGCCAGGACTCAAGGCAAAGGTGGCTTATGGAGATATGTGGGTCATGATGTTCTCTTTGTTTCTCTCTGCTGATTATGATGTGCTAATCCATGTTTCTGAAAAATTCACAGGATGCTGTTTGTATTATCTGCTCAGGATGTTCACTTGCACTCAGTTAACCTTCTAAGGCCAGCTATTGTGGCTATCACCTCCACATGTGCACTACATCAGCCTTTGTGATTCTAATGAACTTTCTTAACAGCCATTAGCTGGTAGTCCTAGTAATCATCAACTGGTAGTCATTTTGTCATCCAATGCTATTGGCCATCAGCTGGTAGTCAGCTATAAGTCATCAGCTAATAAAACAGCTCTGTCCACATTGTCCTCAAGGTTTCCTTCCCCATTAAGGGAAGAACTTAACACAAAATCAGCCCATTTAGTCTGATGCTGGCCAATGATTTCTCATCCCATGTTTATAGCAGCACAGTTTGTGATTGCTAAATCTTGGAAACAACCCAAATGTCCATCAACTGGAGACTGGATAAAGAAGATGTGGTTCTTTTATAAAATGGAGTATTACTCTGCCATTAAAAAATGACAAGATTGAGTCATTCATTCTCAAATGGATGTACCTTGAGGACATCCTCATCAGTGAAATAAACAGGTCACAGATGTGTAAATATTGTATCTTTTCTGTGGTATGAGAAAATGAAATTGTAAATGAATTGGAGTATGGATAGTTGATATTGTGAAATAGAAAATATTTAAAAGGGAAGCGAGTGCAGGGGTAAATAATGAGGGGAAAATGAATGTGGTAATAAGAAAAAAGGAAACAAAGATTATGTATATAGGGAGTGGGGGTTTTAGGGCGGGGGGAAAGGGGAAAATGAGAATCAAACTGTGTCATATTATGGTACAAACACTCAATGTTGAATGCGATGATGATGTGTATTGAAAACGTACCAGTAACGATTAAATTAAAAAAAAAAAATCAGCCCAGAAAATTATAGGGAGGCATGAAGATACTACTAATACTTTGACTGCAAAGAGATATTTCTAAAATTTATTATTATTATTATTATTATTATTATTATTATTATTATTATTATTTTAGACAGGATCTCACTTTGTAATTCAGGCTGGCTCCGATCTCAACCTTGAACTCACAGAAATCTTCGTGCATCTGCCCCCTGAGTACTGGGATTACAGGCATGAGCCACCACACTTGGCTGTGTAGTATGTGGTTCTAATTGCTGGTGGGGCATGAGTGTCCATACCCGGCATTGTTGTGTGTGGTTACCGGGGATGGAACCCAGGTCCTTGCACTTGTAGGGCAGGTGCTGGAATCACTGAGCTAAATCTCAGGCCCTCTAAAATATATTCTTAGTAATATGAGGATCACATGAGGATTTAAGGATTCAGAACCCAACAATTATTTGGATCAAGGTAAATAAGACATAAAAGTAGCAACCTGTAGAAGTTGTCATAGAACCCAAACAAGTTGGCATAGATAATTGTATGCTATCTGTGATGTTCAAATCAGCTCAGAAGATAATGAAGAAGTCGCAGGGTTGTTTATATGAGAGAAATGAAATAAAAATTGCAAAGAAACAAGGAGAAAAGTAAGTGCTATAAACTCATGGTAAAGAAGGTCATACTGAACTTGGGCAAAAGTTAATTTCCACTCTTGCCATTTCTAATATTGTTTTGCAAACATTTTTGATGGATCTTTTGTATAGAAATGATCAGCCACCAGCCAGGCTTCCTAGCGTATGGGGGACAGTGCTGCTTAGGCACCAAACACTGGAAAGAATGTAAAAGGGATTGGAAATGAGCAGGATGTGTTATTTATAAACAGTATCCCCATAAATTATCATTGTTCTTTAATTATGCATGTACTATTTTATTTTTATAAAATAAAATAAACTTGAAGTGGCATGCCAGTTTGCATGTATGACAGCAGAAAGATATACAAAGAAAAAGGAAAAACAAAACAAAACACTGCGGGATGACGGGGAGCGGTTAAACCAACGTGTGACTAATGACCTGACAGTCAGCATTCCTAAATCCACATGCTATTTATTCCAACCTAGGCAACAATACATTAAAATATGAAGCCTAGGGTACTTATGGAAATCCAACTCCTTTAGAAGTGAATAAATATTCATACCTCAACAGAATGGATTCCTGAGGGAATAGTAAAGACAGGAGAGTTTTCATCAGCACTTTTTTTTTTTTTTACAACCTGTTCAATTCATTCAGGGTACTCAAACTTCTACACACCTTGTACCTTTTCTTTTCTACATAATTAGATATGAGAGATAAAAAGGTCAGTAAATTTTTCTTTGCATCGATATACTAGATTTGATAATTCCGTTTCAACTACTATAAAAGAATGGCACCATTCATGTTACATGTATACATAAACCAAAGTACTGGATTTGGGAAATTTGAAAATTAACATTATTTAGTAGTAAATATCCTTTACTATTTAATAGGGAACAGTAATGTAAAACAGGAACAGAAAGTCATGAAATATGCAAGTCTAAAAAATTTATAATTAAAGAACAAAGACAGATGTAAATGCAAAACTATGGTGGACTACAGACAGCAATGCTTCTGAGACACTGAGGAAAACTACCTCACTGAGAGTGGAAGGTACCTGGAAAAACTTAAACATGAAACAGAAACTTTTAGGAGAAGCTGAGCAGATAATTCCAGTATCAAGGTGATTACAGAAATAAAGGGCTGCCTGATTCTCCACACTGATTACAGACATGCCATCCAGGTCAAGAATCCAACCTGTGAGGGAAGAAGCCAAGTAGAGCAGTGTCCACAGGGCTGCTGCTGTCCACACTCACCCCAGCAGCGGTGGCCCAGGGCCCAGTTCTCCTTACACCATAAAACTGAGCTCAGTGAGAAAGATGCTGGTAATCCCAGAGTGTCCAGACTCTTAAGCTAAGTGTGCTGTGTGACAAACTAAGTCCTTTCACACTATTAACTACCATAAGCAAATGAGAATTAAAAATGAATAAAGCATTGCATGTTCTCTTTAAAGCTAAAACTCAGCTGAAACAAATGACATGGAACTAGCAGGAGTTTCATGCTTCTTAAAGCAATGTGTGCAAGGGTAATCATTTATAAAATCTTATTCTCTGATTGGATATGTCATTAAAATGATAGACTATTACATATCACAAAATGAGCTGATTGGGTTATCAGTGATTATCTCCAACTTCTGTAGGTTTCAAAATACTTGTTTGATTAGTTATAATATGTTCACCTCAATACAAAATTATTCACTCTTATGTACAACTGAAAATTATATATGGGCTTTGCATTTATCGTACTGCTTCATTATAGCATATCCATCTCAGAAAGTATGCTACTTCCAACTTATATAATGAGAAGCTGTGGTTTATACCTAATGTACCAGAGTTCCAGGTCAATGGTATGTAGAAGAGTCCATGAAAAAATAAAGTTGTATGCAAATGCAAAGACAGCTTATAATATAGGCATATGAGAGTATAAAAATACAAATAATTTAACTATAAAATATTAAGAATACTAATAAAAGGAAAAGCAACATAAACTAATAAATGATATTTTATAGAAGGATTAGTTTTTTACTAGTAAACACATTTGTGTGTGGATAAAGGGAAATCACATTATTAATGCATATGATAAGGTACGTGTACTGTATGTATACAGAAGTATGTACAAAATAGGTTCAAGATAAGGATTTAAGGCCTTCTTTATTGATTTGACTAATATAAATCTAATTAGTATTTTATCTGTTTCTTACATTCAGCTACCATAATTCATTCAGAATAAATTATTATTATGCTTACATACAAAATGAAGAAACTAAGAAATAAATTCTAAAAGATTATTGTTCAAATGTAGGAAATGGTACATCTGGAATTCAAACCAAATTTTGACTGAAGAGTCAGTTACTGTATTTTATGTCTATTTTACTATAATTATAGCTGCCAAGTTCAGAATGCAAATTTCCAGGAACAGTTTATATGAAACAATGTAGACAGTATCTATTTCACACTGACCTATAGATGTCTGTGTTTACCCACTTGAAAATAAATAAAACTATTAAATAAAAATAAAGATCATCAGAAGTATTAATAAGTGTCTTGAAAATACTAAGAAACATGACTCTTGGGAAATTGTTTTGATCTATATTTATCATTTTTCAGACAAAGAATACTGCTGTGTGCATAGGATGATGCTAATTTACTTTTGATACACTACAATGATATTAATGATTTGAGGGATTAATATGAATTTATGTTTAGAAGCTTCATTAAAAATAATTTATTATTTTTCCTCCTAATGAATTATATTAATAGCAATGATTATACATCCTACAGTGATAGGATCAGATGTTCATTTTTTATATAAAATAATTTAGGAAAAAGCAGAAATAAGAACAAAAATGTTCATTTTGATTCAAGTGTGTTTTAAAAGATATTGGTGTTTATTTGCATAAAAATTCAAAGTATTTTTAAAAAAGATATTTTTCTACCTTTTGTTTAATTTCAAATTATCTAATTGAAACTAAGAAATTTAAATAAGTAAAGACTTCCATCAGCATTATATTTTTTCACATTTATCATAGAAAAAATATCAGTCTTATATAGTTCAGAAAAAGTTTTAAAATTCAGAATGATGATTTCACAGATGTATATTTGTCATACATTTGTTCACATGGCTGATAAATCATAAGAGAAATCTTTCCCTCATTGTTGGTAAAGTAGACAACTCCGTCATTAACCCCAAATGGAGGATTTGTTCTGTTAAATTCAATGGTTTTATCATTTGAGAAAAAAAGAAATTCTCAGTTCAGAGTGACTTTTGTTCTCCTGGCTGCATCACAAATTAAGTATCAATATTTCACACATACCCTGTTCCCCAGCAGCCATTAGCTTTACGTGAAGGTGAAATGACACACGATGGGAAAGATGAGAAGTGAGTCATAGCTTTCCCCACTTTGCTTGGGAGTCTGTCAGAATATCATCAAACAAATATTCAGTGAACCAGGTGTATAAACAAATTTTATCAAATTTATAAAATGGTGTTTGTGGAAAATACCACCTCAATTACCATATCTGATGTGAGAAGCTTGAATAATTACTCCTTGTGATCAGGACTAGTAATAGGTACCTAG
The DNA here is from genome assembly GCA_004026965.1 of Petromus typicus. Lineage (NCBI taxonomy): Eukaryota > Metazoa > Chordata > Mammalia > Rodentia > Petromuridae > Petromus > Petromus typicus. The sequence continues at coordinate 1,639 of PVIR01023479.1, read as the reverse complement.
TGTTGTTACCTGTACTCCAATTTAATATACTGAGGATTCATCCAAGAAAATTGACTAGGATGAGATAATAAATAAAAAGTAAGTTAGATTAGAAATTAAAATTTATTTTTGTGTATATTTATGAATGAGTTCCTACTGATGAAAAAATTTTAAGGATTTTAAGACATACTAAAGCTATTAGACTAATAAATGCATTTATCAAGGTTTCTGCTTACAAAAGTCAGTAGAAAATTATTAATTACTATACTACCCACTTAAAAAGAAATAAAACTATTAAATAGAAATAAAGATCATTAGAAGTATTAATAAATGTCTTAAAAATACTAATACTAAGTAACTAAGTAACTAATACTAAGTAACTACTAATGCTAAGTAACTAAAATGCTAATACTAAGTAACTAATTTTCAAAGTTGAAATTTAGAATATAATCTAGTTTATAAAGATGACAAAAAATAAAATATTAAAATGTAAATTTATCATATAAAATTTAAGATCTGCTAATAAAAACTAGAAAATATATTTCAAGTAAAGCTCAGAAGATCTGTATAAATCACAGGAACCCCCATTTGCAGTGGATGACAACCTAATTAAAATAACTATAAACAACTGCAAACTGACTTGCAGATTCAGTGCATTCTGTACTGAATTTCCACCTACATTTTTTACAGAAATTAAGATTGCCTTGGGGGCCGGGGAGTTAGCTCAGTGGTTCCAGCGCCTGTCTTGCAAGCGCAAGGGCCCGGGTTCGATTCCCCAGTAACCACATAACAATACTGGGTGTGGAGACCCACACCCAGCAGCAACCAGTACCACATACCACAGTGCCGGGCGTGGTGGCTCATGCCTGTGATCCCAGCACTCAGGAGGCAGAGGCAGGAGGATTGTGATGTGAGTTTGAGGCTGAGCTCAGGGCCAGCCTGAACCACAAAAGCGAGACCCTGTCTCAAAAAACCTAAAAAAAAAAAAGAAATTAAGATTGCCTTAAAGTTCATATAATAATTTGAGAGACTCACAAGAAAATTGGAACATATATCCCTATTTTTCAAGTTTATTACAACTTACATTATTCAATAATTTAATTCATTCATCTGAGAATTTGGTATTATTTTCTAAACACTTTTATGTAATAAACTACGTACAAAATTAATATCTTTCTTTGAATCTTTTTATATTATTCAATATATTTGACACTACATTATATTTTCATGACTTTCCTGTTCTTAGTATAGATGTTCATATATTCCTTTCAATATAAATTGAATTCTAGCCTCTCCAAGGCTGTTTATTCATAAAGAAGATATGATAACTGTATCTCTATCCTTTGTTACCATATCCCAAAACAGTGAGGATCACAATTAAATGAAGTCTAACAGAAAGAAGTCATTATTAGATAGGCCAAGAAATTAAACAGAAGGGAAGATAATAATAATGAAAGTGCTAACAACAAGAAAGTATGACAAGCACGTTGATAAGAAAAAGTTACAACTGTCAATGTTAGTATCCTTAATTAACCAATTTAAACAGAAAGACAGGTAAAAAGGAATAACAAGCAAGATCCAGGAATATGCTGCATTTGAGAAAAACACTTAATTCATAAATAAATTCATAATCTGAGTAAAAGAACATAAAACAATTCAT
>PVIR01023478.1:0-27004 GCA_004026965.1 Petromus typicus | reverse complement strand
TTTTTTTTTCTATTCACACACTTGGGCCCAAAGGACCTAAAAGAGGAGAAATGGCTTGATTCAAATAGGTGAGCGGCTAGAAATGGTACAAATATAAACAAACAGAACAGATTACTCAGGAGAAAGTCTTTCGTGTCTGAGAGTCTAGCCGTTTCCCTGCAACCAGAGATGGGTTCAAAGGTTTGTTCCTGGGAGATGGGGTCTAGCTGTGTGAACCTCAGGCTCCCCTGGTTCTGATGATATCTGTTCCTCTAAGTGGGTGGAGAGAACAGATATGCAGATCCCCAGGCTGGGCAGGATCATGCAAACCAAGGGCACTGCTCTTGGACATACCAAGAGCATTCATCTTTTTCCTGGACTTGGGCATGCGTGGGTCAAATATTAACCTCCTGAAGGATTACAAATCTGTTCAGGAGGCAAACTTTTAAAACACGGCCTTTTGCACGAAAGCTGCCTCTTACTGATGTCCATGGCTCTTGCTCTTTCACTTGACAGGAATGTGTTTTCATAGTTCTGGATAGTGCATAGCCTGGATCCATACGATACTATCTCTGATCTTATGGGCCACCTCCAGGAAGTGCCTTGGAAGAAGTCTGTAGAGTAAAATATGGTCTTGTGGTAGGACGCTCTTATACTGTACTTTCTATTTGTCCATGTAATTTGGTTTCATGAAAGGAGGCTAAGACGGTTATCCCACAGATTTCATAGAACCAAGAAACCATCTCTAGAGAAGGTTATGTGACCCGCCACCCCCCTCACAACACACCCTGAGCGCCCAATCTTTTGTTCACTGAAGTTGCAAAAATAATTATTTTCAGTGTTAATGCAACATTGCAAATGTAATCTCACTCATAAACTAAATCTGCTGCCTGAATAGAAAATGTGCTCAAGTCACTGGATCACTCTGCATATCCTGCAGTCGGCTTAGGAGAGTGCCCAGGGTCCCCAAGTCTGCGCACCCATCTACACTGACACTGGTTCTCCACCTGTGCTCTTCCTTTCCAAATCCTCAGCCCTCTGTTGTCATCCATCCACTTCCAAATATGCAGTCTGCCCACACCTGAGACAACCAAGATGGGGGCAACAAAGGACAACTGCCTTCTAGTAAACAACTGGCTGTACTTGAAATCATCATCATCATATTTACAGTAGTCATTGTCACTGTTGACTTTATAAACCTGTCATATACGTGGCTTCTCTTAGTCACGTGAAGCAGATGCTCTTTAAATCTGATTTGCTTAAACACCCAGGTCAAATAGCAGATGGCCAGTGCAGTCTGACATTGAGGCCTCTGACCGCAGGGAGAAAATCTAGTTGTCTTTTCGGACTCAGCTCAGCAATGCCCTCTCTGAGTCCTGACTAATCCTCCTCCCATCCACTCCTCCCCAGAGTTGCCACTTCTTTGTACATTCCCTGTAGCCAGGATTTACCTCTATGGAGGCAAGCATGGAACTGAGATCCCAACTGGACGGGTTCAGGTGCTCCGACTGGACTTCGTACATCTGGGTGTGTGGAAGCTGGTGAGTCGGCGTGAAGGAAGCCTATTTGGGTAAGAGCCTGGGATGCCACTGGAAAAGGATCCATCCTCATATGAAAGCAAGAAAAAAATACAGAGGCCGTGGACCAGTGGGAGGAGTGACTGTGTGCCAATCACATCCCCTCTGGGACCTAGGGAGAAGACACTCAATCACAATTTTAATAAAGGGGCTGGGAGTACACTTCAGTGATAGAGTGCAGTGAGCTTGTGTGTCAATCCTCAATACTGAACGCACACAAAAAATAACCACAGATTCTTTCTAACACTCAGAAAGCACATAGCAAGGCAGGGTAAAGAAGTTCACCATAATTGTTGTATATTTCTCATATCTAGGGAAGTATCACTATAGCTTATTCATTTCAGTTGTCAATTACAGGTTTTGTTCTGTTATTCTGTGTGGACAAGTATATACAGATAATAAAATCTGGGGCTGTGTCTCATCAGCAAACCCCCACGCACAATCTACTACAAGTTTGACAGGGATGGAGTAGTGTACGGGACAAGGGCAAAGTACTTTTCTTTACAAGAGGAGCTTGGTGGGACAATTTTCAGGCAAGTAGAGCATCGGTTCACACTACTTCCTTGGCCTCCTGCACGGGGCTGCAGAAGTAGAGGAGTAAAAAGGTAACCTCGCCAGGGAACTCAAAGGTGAGCTTGCAGGTATGTTTAAGTCTTCAGGAACTTCAGGAACATTCGGAGAGAATGCACACAGATCTGAAGTTCTCACCACACAAAGCAAGTGGATCTGGCTTTGCATCCGACTAATGTAAGGAGGGAACGAGACCATTAAACACTGCTCCTTTGACGGCAAACTGATCTCATTGCCTCTCCATACAAGGAACTCTTGGAAAGAAGATTATTTTATTCATTTCTGTGTTCTTAGTGCTGAAAGAATGACTAGAGTCCAAATTCTTTTTATTATTCCTCAACTGATCTCATTCTGGAGGCCTGAACAACGAAAAATCTCCTGGGTTCTCCTCATGGCTGACTGGTGGGTTGGGTAGAAGTTACCCAATAGAGAGGCCTGTTTCCGAGGCGGAGCAGAAAGGTTTGCAAGGTCCCAGCAAGGCTCTGCTTTTAGTTTGCTAGTAATTCTTGAAATTTGCTGACGTGCCTTCTTTATTTTTGAGGCCTCTGGCCTGGCTCCACGACAGAAATCTCTAGAAGGGTAAACCCTTCCAGCTACATTCTTATGCTGAGCTTCACTTTAGAACCTGTTTTAGAACAGGTTTTTTTGTTTGTTTTGTTTTCCAGCAGTGGGGATTGAGCCCTGGGTCTCTGCACTGAACTGAGCTATATCCCCAACCTTTTCTTTTAAATTTTGAGGCAAGGTCCCACTTAGCTGGGCTCAGATTCGTGCTTCTCCTGCCTTCGCCTCTCTGAGTGTAGGGATCACAAGCCTGTGCCTCCAGTGTAGCTTTAACAATTCTTAGTAACAGGAAGGAAGGACTTAAGGAAGAGAAATGTGCAGCAGGAAGAGTCCAGAAAACGACACACATCACCAGCTTTTCAGTTCTGCTGGGGCACAGACCCATCCAAGCCTCACAATGGTCCTTGTCCTGTTTCCCTTCTCCCCACACCCCCACCCAAATCCTGAGCTAAAAGGAAAAAGGCTGAGGTAGTGAGAAGCAGACTAATCAAACCATCATGAATTGCTTTTCCTCAGTACCTGGTGCTTCAGGGGAACTGGAGTCTCTGGCAAGGAAGAGGCAGTAAGGGAGAGGTTCAAGTTTGGCTAGGACAAGTACACCACATGCCTATTTCTTGAGCCTGATGGTTGAGGCTTGACTCCTTACAGACTCAGAGATCCTTAAGGGTTTGAGCACACTCATGCCCATGTGTTGAGCCTTGTCAGTGGCCTTCTTGATCTCTCATCCATGGCCCCCCTCCCCCCTAGCCCTGCTCACGCCACAGAAGCCCCCTGCTTAGCCCCACTGCTCACAGAATTCCTTTATTAGGCAAGACCCTAGGTTAAACCAATAGATCCTCACCCCCTTCTTAGCCTTCACCACGCCCTCTAACTGCTTGCTATATAAACATACTAAGCCTAATTAAAGCTGGGAGAGTTCCAGAAACCTTCTCCAGGGTCTGCGTCTTGACTCTGCGCCTCACCCTCCCTGACCGGGAACCCCACTACACTTCACAAGACTTTGTTCTGCCAAGGCAAGTTCAAAGTGTTCAGGAGCAAAGAGAAGTCACAGGACACAGGACCCACATGGTGGAGACTCTATTGGCGTCCAACACAGTACCCAGATGCTCACTTGCCTTTTGTGGGAAAACATACCATTTGCAAGTGCTACCTATTTTAAATGAATAACGGCACTTCTTACACAGCCACCAAAAAACCAAGCTCTTGAAAGTCACCAACCTACCAACCTGCCAGGCTCATTGCAACATCCCTCCAGTCTCAGCGGACACTGACTACCTCAGCAGTTCCTGTGAAGGCAGAAGCCAACTCCTGCACCCTGAGAGGACTTGAACAACACCGCCCTACTCAGACAGCAGAGATAAGGGCTCCCCACTCTAATTCCACTCACATCTACACAAGCGCATGCGCAGGTGGGTGAAGGACTTGCTCCAGCCCCAGAGCAGCCTCTGCGTCTAGGGCTCCCCAGCACTCTTGGGGAGCAGCCAGATGCCGTCGCTGCCTCTGGGCCTGTACTAGACAGCCGTGGACGGGTCACAACCTGCTCACACCGCTAACAGTACGAAAAGTCAGTTCTGTTTTGTGTTTACCTTCACACAAGAAGTTATGTTGAAACAGAAAACGGGAGCTTAAAAGCGTAATACTTCATTAACATGCATCTAGGTACATACTCATTTGCATTTCAAAAAACGAGGAATTAGTCTATTAACGAATATTATATCTTTGTCAGTATCTAATATATGTGAAGTCACCAACAACCAAGAAAAGCTACTTGTACATTTTTTTAAAGTTCTTACAAGTTGAAAGTCATTCCTATTTCCTGAAAGCTTTTCCTCTGTCTTTCCTTGAAGCTAATAATCTTTACACAGGGAAAGCTTGGTGTTCTCCTCCAAGGGCATCTAGCAGTGGCTTACCTGTCCTTTTTATAGAGCGTCTGTATGTTCGATTCTATCACTAGGACCAATTATAAAAGTAGGCAATGGTGGGAATGGAGTACGTTGTCTCTAAGTTTCCTTCATAAGGCTAACATTTTGAGGTCTACAATCACGACATTTACAGGAATTCACAAAAGTAATAATTAAAGGAGGAAAAACTCAAAGGAAAAAGCAGATCAGGCCTCCAGGAAGTGGCTCTATTGACTGATGGCGAGTGGAGACAAAGTCCTGTATCTCCAAAGACAACAACTAAACATTCCCTTGTCAACAAACTGGGTTTTGTGCCCATTCTCTTGTTCCCAGGCATTCTTCGGAGAATAACTATTACCCTTCTCTACCAACTAGTTACTAGCCATGCAGTTAAATAATTCTTTGAATATGCCAGGTTGCTTCTGGAAATTTGATCATGGGTTAATCAGATAAATATGACAACAGAGTTCGTACTGATTACATTCATGACTTGGCAACAAGACTCCCACTGTTACAGAGGGGAGGTCTGGGTTCATTTGAGATATCCAAGCCCCAGGGTAGTACTTGATTTTTTTTTTAATGGTCCTTCCTAAATAAAGAAGCTTGATTTCCCCCGTGCTGTTACAATCTGACATGCTGTTTCAGAGCAAGAGAACTGGAACCAATATTCCGGCAAGAAAGTTTGGAGCAGAGGCTGCTCGCCAAAGTTTCCAAGAATTTCACAACACTGGCTCAGAGTGGGCCAAGGGTGGGGAAGCAGAGAAAATAACACAGGAAAACATCAGTCCCCTAATTCGTTCAGCCTGCCAAGGCCGGAGGAGGCCTGCTTCGCAGATCTGTGAGCTACGTGGACACCCAGCAAAGCGTCCTTCGCTTTGAGCATTCTCGGGGCTCCCGGGGCTCCCTTCGGTTCACAGACCACACGGTCTTGTTCCCAGCCTGTGTAAAGGAGAATCCAGGAAGGGAACTCCTCACTCTTGGGCTCCTTCCAGCGCTCGGCAGATGCTTTAGGTCAGGACCGCACGCTCCGGACAAAGGTCCCAGAGGTGCAGGAGGGAGGAGCAGCTCGGCCTCTGAACCAGGTGGCAGAAATGGGGGGGCGAGTGGAAAGAGAAGATTTTGTTTCTCACCCGGTTTTTCCTGGTAGGATGAGCAAGAGCTGGTTACACCGCAGGCGTCCCCGTGAATCCTGCTTTGAGCGCTCGTGCGGTCGGCGGCGCCCAGCTGCTCACAGGGCCGGACCGGGTGGGAGGAGGATCCGGCTGCAGCTCGGGGCAGTCGGGGCCGCACCCTGCTTTTCCCCACAGGCGCCTCCTGCCCGGACCCGCCTCCCCGCCCCTGGCTCCCGGCCTGCAGAGGAAGCCGGGGGTCCGCGCGTCCAGCCTTTGGGGAACCAGCTTTCAAAGGGGCCGAGTGGGCCAGTACCCAACCCGGGGTCCTCGGGGCGGAGTAACCAGGACCCCCGAGAGCTTCCTGCCGGCCCTGGCCGCCACCTCCCCCCGCCACGTAGTCACTCGGTGCTGGTTTCTTCTGTAGGACCGTCCAAACTTGAGAAAGTCTGGCCAGATTTAACTTTTCCTAGGAGTTGGCGAAAGCGTTAAGGGAAGAGAAGGAAACGAAAAAGTGGTTGAAAAAAAACACAGGGCTCGTCCGGGATTTGAACCCGGGACCTCTCGCACCCAAAGCGAGAATCATACCCCTAGACCAACGAGCCCACATGTGAGGTTATCTCTTATATCACTATGCTTTACAATAGCAATGGGCTCCCAAGCTGTTTGAGAGTCTTTCTGTTTTTTCTGTCCCATGACACATAGTTTATGCTTCATTCAGTTCTTCCGCGTTTGCCAAATTCCACATCTGACTCTAGTCCGCTCCTTGCTTATTTTCTTCTCTCTGCATCCCGCACGCTTTGGCAGCAGGAAGAGCTGCAGGGACGCAGTTGTCCAACTGCGAGGCCCTGGGCCGAGCTCCACTGAGCCAGGGTCCTGAGCCCGGGTCGGACACCCGACACCTGTCCACACGTGGCTGCACCTTCTGCCCCCAGAAAATCCTAGAAGGATCCGAGGGACATCAAATCCGGGGCCCGAGGGGGCTGCGGGTGAACCCCAGGGTGGGGATGAAGCCGTTAGGTGTCTGTTCGGAATCTGTAGCCCCCGCAGTTACCCTGAATGGGAAGAGTGTTCTCAGTCTCTCCAACCTTTGCCTCAGTTACTTCCTCGACCTGAAATTCCCTCTCCAGGGTCTTCGCAAGTCACGTTAAATTCATTCCCTCCTTCCTGTCCTGCCTTAGTTCAAAATATATATTTATATTTAGAACCACATACATAAAATAATGAGTTGAAAATAGTTCTAAGTCAATGATGGCAAACCTTTTACAGCCCAGTGCCCAAACTGCAACTCAGAACCCACTTAGTTATCCCTGAGGGCCAACCATACAATTAAACCAGAACACTGAGGTTTTAGTTTGGAAAAACCAACTCATACATTAACATCTTGTGTCTTAAATGAAAAACACAATAACAGAGCTTTCCATGATACAGATAGCTCAAAGGTAAATGTTTGCGCTGGGTGTGTTTTTCATAGTCAACGTTACCTTTGCCGTTGCTGCAGACTGATAATTTGCCACCCCTTGGCTCACACTTCTTAGTTAGAGAGCAGCACCTGCAGGTCTCAGGTCACCTGCAGGACAGACTGTCCTGTATCAAATGTGCTGTCATTTAAAGGCCACACGGTTGCTTACAAGTATAAGATGATCCAAAGAAAAAGCAATCACAAGTGCTTGCACTGACTTCAGAAGGTTTGACAGAGACTTCCACACTTCAAAGACCTCGTGTCCAGAATGACCAGCTGTGCTGCCCCTTGTCACCTCTTCACACTCTGTTTTCTCAAGTATTGCACTCACTTCATACCATTTATTTTTCCAGAGAGAATTTTCTCAACATTCCAAGAGCTCCATTTCCGGATTTCCAAATCAACCAGTATAAGGATGAAGGGTCGAGTTCTTCACATTTGGCTTTATCTGGAGAAGGGAGAAAATGCAGATTTGTCTCCACTTCATGGAACTGTGAAGTCTGTTACTAAAATTCTCCTTTGCAGCTTCTACAGTACTAGAAGGTTCCTTGGAGATTTCCTGCTGGATTGCAGCGTCGTCTGCAAGTCCTGTAGAATTTTCTAAATATATTTTTAGATTTGGAAAATATTTAAAATGCCGATTTTCAAGGTCTCTTTCCAAAATGTGTGGTGTGCTCTCAAATATTTTGATAGCACAAAACACCCTTTCTGCTGTTTTCCTTATACTTTGCAGTTTTTTGTTCAGTACATTGTAGTGTAAAATCTGTAAAACAAACAAAAACACATAAGGTTGGCAGAGTAGGCCATATCCGTGAGCTGTGGATATTTTTGCCCTTTGTCACCCATAAAAAGCTTAATTTCATCTAATGTCAGGCTACAAATCTCTCTGGGACTCATCCTCTGCTCAGCCACTGGACATTGCTGTACAGAAGTAAAGCGTTATAGCATGCCTGAGCCTCCTCAAGAGGGCTCAGACCGTCAAAACTGAAAAGCATAAGCCATGATGTAGTTCACCCTGTCTGTGACATCTCTGAGGACATCATCCAATTTTCTGCTGTTTTCCCTGACACAAAGAATTTTCCATGTGTAATACAATGAAAATGAGTTTTGTTTCTTCAACATAAGGCTGAAATCAGATGTTGCCCTCACCATGCGAGGTGTCCCGTCACTAGTAACTGAAACTACATTTTTTGGTCTATGTCTATGACAAAAAGTCTCATTACACCACTGCAGATATCTGTCCCTGGTGTTCTTCCAGGAAAGATACCAGTTTTGCCAGTTTTTCTTTGGTGTCACTAACAGCATAATACAAAGTGACTGCTGGTCTCTCATGACAATTTATGTCTGTGCTTTTACCCAACCACACGGAGTAGCAGGCTGCCTTCTCTAAGTCAGTGCTGAGCTGCTAACCTCACTTGCCATATGGAGGACACGATCTGTAACAGCATTTCTGCTACGCGGCAGCTCAGAGGTGCATTGCATGATTTTATCCTTGCTTGGAAAATCGTGAAAAAGGGACTTACTCCTAGACAGCAAGACCATTTCGATAAACTCCCCACCCAAGAGGGGCTCACCATGGTTTGCTGTGCTGAATGGAATTTGAAAGCTGTCAGCTGTCAGATGATTTGTTTTAGAAAGACACTTACCAAAACTAAGATGCTGGGCAAGATATTTCCTCAGTTTCCCTTCAAGAAACTCTTTCCTTTCAGTTTCACCAAGTTCAGCAACACTTTTGTGGTTGATGTCAAGGAGCCATCTCTCACTTGATGTGTAACACACAACACTTTTAACTACATAGAATACAGAACAGTCTCTCGTTGGGTTGGGTCGCTGACAATGACTGTTCTGGTCTCTTGGAATGATCTTCCGCTATCTGCTTTCAGTTTTGCTTTTTTCGCTATAGTCACGTTTTTGGTGTTCAAGACTTGGAGCCTACAAAAACACACAAAAAATTAAGCATCACATACAAATATACTCACATCAAAAATAGATAACACTGTAAATTAATGCTAAAGAATTGGATAGTCCGTGCCTGAAGAATCTACAGCGGTGATTCTCAGCTAGGGTCCCCTTGAAATTGCTGGCCACCAGCGCAAGGGGGCAGTATTCCACTGACCGCCGCTTGATGCTCCCCGGAAAAATACAACTGAGGGCGTTTTCTACCTTGTGAAGGGTTGTAAAATCACAGCCAGCTGTGAACTGTTGTAAAATCACTGCCAATACGATAGATTAGATAGATAGATAAATAGATGATAGATAGATAGATAGATAGATGATAGATAGATAGATAGATCCTTGCTTATGTTTTCGTAACTTTTTCACAAAGATCATGCTGCAGATTCAAGTATGTCGATGAGACAGCACATTAAAAAAGACTCTCGGTCTCTAAATCTTAAATATTGAAAGTCAGTTTTTCATAAGAAAACTCAAAGCTAAAAACTTTTGTTAGTAAAAAAGAATGTAATGAAACTCACAGCCAGGCCAAATACGCCTACATCCCCTCGTCAATGGATACAAAGTTCAGTGCAAGCAAGCGCTATTATGGACGACTGAGCTCTGGTTTATGGATGGGATTCTCTGCTTATTGCTCACTGGTGTCACAGGCGAATTATAGGGAACAGAGGTGAACACCACACACCCGTCGGTTCCTGAGATGTGTCAAATAGTGCTCAATTTGTGGTTACAGCCTACAGAACAAATGTTAGGAGGAATTTTACAGTACCCTCTGTGTTAAATACTCCCAAAGCCACAAGGAGCTTGGGTGTTTTTGAAGCTCAAAACAACAGCTTCTCCTTCGAGCCGGAATCGAACCAGCGACCTAAGGATGACTACATGTCGGTTAACCCTACAGTCCTCCGCTCTACCAGCTGAGCTATCGAAGGGAGCACAGACTAGCTCTTCTAGAATTCCCTATTTATAGCAACGCTAAACAGACGCAGACAAGTAGTGACTGGAGCCCTGAAGAGGGAGCACTTTGAAGACGCAAAGCCAGTTTGTGAGTCGCGCGTCCGCAGTTAGGGGACAGTCCTTGTCGAAGAGGGTACTCCTCTCCTCACAAAGCAGTTTCCAGTCCGAGGGAGAGGCGAGCTCTCACAGCAAGCCAGAGTCTGGGGAGTCCGCGGGGTGTTTGCGCGATGGCGAAGGCTGTGTCCCCAGAGCCCCGCGCCGCGCACACGGGCCCGCAGCGTCCCCTTCCGGCACCCACCGGCCGCGGCGGCGTCTTCCTTCCGTCCAGGCCGGGGCGCTCCGGAGCAGCGAGAGGAGAGGAGTCGGGGCGGGCGGGTAGGTCCAGGTTGTCTGCGACGGTTCGCTATGGAAAAAAAATCATTTTTAAGCTTTTCAGAAAGGGAGCGGCAATGTGTTTGCGTCAAGATAAGTCTCACGACCCACGTCTCGCCTCGCACTTGTCCCCAAACAGGAAAGTGAAAGGTCCGTGACGCCGTGAAAAGAACCGCGCGGCTTTCGCGCCTGGAGCCAGAGGAGAGTTCGGTCCTTTGGGCCCCGGGCCGCCTCTTTCCCCGTTCTGGTACCGACTCCCTGGCTGCACAGCCAGGCCTGTGCGCGGGAGCTGGCGGCCCTTCCGCAGGGCGGCGCGGGTTCGCCATGTTCCCGGCTGCAGCGCTGAGCGCTCCGCTCATACCGGCATCAAAATGAGGGGCGTCCGCTCTGCCAGTGTTATTCCCGAGGACAGAGAAGCTAGAATCGGTCAGTTTCTCCGGCTTCACTGACGGCGCTGAGGAAAGGGAAAATTTTTTTGTAGAGGAAATGCAAAAGCTTAACAGGCCCCAGCGAGATTTGAACTCGCGACCCCTGGTTTACAAGACCAGTGCTCTAACCCCTGAGCTATAGGGCCTCACGGAAGCTGCTTGTCTTTCTTTCACTGAAAAGGAATGTTCCCTCGGGCCTGCCCTAGCTCGTAGAAAGCCAATGAAATCCCAATTCCATTTTACTTCCTAGCCACTGAAATTCAGTCTTGCAGACTCGTTTTACTGGAAATGACGCACTGAACATGCCAGTGCCATACACTGTTCCCATCCTTAAACTGGAAAAACGTTCCCAACTTGACACAGCTTAAGAAAATTAAACTTTTTTTTTCTCATTTCCTTCAAGTTGTGTAAAAATAAAAACAGAAATCTGGCATAGAGGCATGAGACTACCAGAGGTCTCCGCTGAAACTGGAACTTCTGCACTTGATTTTCTGCTAGACGGAGGACGTCCATCAAACCACAATAGGCTTCGCCTTCCAAGGTGCTTAGACCTTTCCGGAACTCAGTCTCAGTACCTGAGTGAGCAGTCACTCATTTTAATGTCCTCCTTCATTCAACAAACACCGAATTCCTGTTCTATGCCAGGCTTTGCGCTGGGCAGTAGGGATTCAAATATCTTAATTCTGCAGTCACTGTTATTTTATCGAACAAAAGCACTACGGATTTCATGAACAAGGGCAATCAAAAGTAGAAGTGCCAGGTGTAAGTCCACAAATTTCCAACGTAAGCCATCCGAATGGGTCTTCAGGCATGCATGGGGCTTGAGCTGCACCAGAAGGGAGCGCTGAGTCCTAGACAAGTCCTGAGCTGGGGTGACCCACGACGAAAGAAAACCAGAAGCAAACTCGGAGAAAAGTCTGAGGTACTGAAGGGTCCGCATCGAACCGTGCCTGGGGCGATACTTACCCTCCTTGAGGTGATAGGCTTTTAGTGAAAATAAAGCACAGAAACTTAGATAGAAGTTGGAAAGAAGTTAGCTCTTTCTAAATTGGAAGATGGAAACTCCTCAAGCATGGATTGCTGAATAAATTGAAAGAAAGAAAACTGGAGTTTAAAATACCAAAGATCCTTATACACGACACATGCAAACAGATAACAGTTATGGGACTGAAAAGAAAGGAATGAATTCGACATACTGGAAATGGAGAATCTGCTGAATTGAAGTATGAAGTACCAGAAGGAAGAAGGAGGCCGAGGGTGGCAGGGAACGCCTGTAATCTCAGCACTCTGGAGGCTGAGGCAGGAGGGTCCCTGGTCATTTAAGGCTAGCTGAAGTTCAAGACCAGCCTGAACTACATAAAGTGGGACAAAGAAGTGCTAAGAAGACTATTCTTGAGTCTAGAGTTACATGGACTAATATGACCATCTAATTCTATGTCATCCAATTGAATCTGATCCTTTAAAAGTTAAGAGTTCTTGAAGGAAAAGAGTAAACGAAGAAAACAGCAGAGGCCTGAATGAATATGAACTTTCTAAACAGCTCTGTTATATTTGGCTTATGAGTGGCTGATGTATTTAAAACATTCTCCTTACATTTGGTAATTTCACAAATTACAAGTCTTTCTGAAAAAAACTTGCTTTCTCAACTTGCAGCTAGAAGCAGGAGTGTAACCTAAAATCCACCAGTTAGATGCACTCGTTTTCGAAGTGTAAAACAAGAGTAAGTGGTCTCAGAGAAACCCAGGGGTTTCCAACTGTGGGATAGGTGTTGGGGGGGGTGTAGGTTTTCTCGAATCCATTGAATGTTTTTCTTTAGTCCTGGAAAACTCTCAGCTCGAGTGAATTTTCAAAGGCTACCATAATTTATGACAGAACCACAGCCTCGGTGGCTGAAACAACTGAAATTTATTTTTTCATAATTCTGGAGGTCAGAAAATAGTGAAAAGTGTCAACATGTTGGGATATTTGTTTGTTTTCTTAAATTTTTTTCACCTGTACTGGGGATTGAGCCCAGGGGCTTCACACTGACTTGCATCCCCAACACATAACAAAGCATTAAAATAAATACTTGAGGGCCGGGGAGTTAGCTCAGTGGTTCCAGCGCCTGTCTTGCAAGCGCAAGGGCCTGGGTTCGATTCCTCGGTAACCACATAACAATACCACAGTGCCGGGTGTGGTGGCTCACGCCTGTCATCCCAGCACTCGGGAGGCAGAGGCAGGAGGATTGTGATGTGAGTTGGAGGCTGAGCTCAGGGCCAGCCTGAACCACAAAGCGAGACCCTGTCTCAAAAAAAACTTAAAAAAAAAATAAATAAATACTTGAGGTGGAGGCTGTGAGTATTAATAATAAAATGTCAATTTGACACCTAGCAGATTGGTAAAACACACTTCCGGGTATGTGGGGGGGCGGGCGGTAGTTTCAGAAATGATTGGCGTGCAGATCAGCAAATGGGACTATCCCAGTTGTGTATGACACTAACCAATAGATGTGTACCCTAGACAGAGAAAGTGGCTCTTTTTTTTTCTTTTTTTTTTAAAGAAGTTCAGTGAGTCGAGCATCTTTGGCTACAGAGTCGAGCATCTTTGGCTACAGTTTCCTGTGGACATCAGTATCTAGTCTCTTCAGCCTTCCAACACAGACTTACACCAACAAGTCCCCAGCGAGATTCCAGGCCTCTGATCTTGGGCTTACACTGCATTCTCGATCCCTTCTGTTCTGTAGCTTCTGTTTTCTCGGGCTGAGCAGCCGTTGGAGCCCCAGACTCTAAGGTACAAGTGGCCATTATGGACTCTCTCTCCTCTATCCTACAAACCTACCTTTTAATCCTCTTCAAAAGTCACACACGTGTTTTCTGTTGATTTTGTTCTTCTAGAGAATTCTAACCAATACAGAAATCAAATAAATGTATATTCACACATAGCAAAAGAAGAAAATTACTATCTACAAAAATCCCAAACATCATGGAAACCCTTAGTTTTTCTCTTGGAATTCTTAGTAAGAAGAGCTCTCCAATTTCCAGCGGCCTTCCAGCCCCTAGTTTAAGTTTAAGGTTAAATATCTGGGAGCTCTTGTCCATCCGGGTTCCAATTCACACGTGTGCAGCTACTGAACCATATACTTGGCCCTTGTGCACAGGAATGGCTTGCCTACCCAATGACCCAAATACAAAGAACATCCTTACAGAGAAAAGGAAGTTACCTGAATAAAAACTCAGGGTTAGCGATTGAGAATGTGAACCCTCACCAAACAGCAGGTCTGATCAGTTGAACATAGATACACATTTAGCTTTACTCAGGAGATTTTTTTCTGAAAAACATCTCACCTCCTTTCTCCAATGCATGGTTTCTGACTCTGAGAGACACACTTTCCAGTGAGAAAAATTAAATCCTTCTGACTCGGTGATCAATTTTACTCTTGGCTTTTCTTCAGCAAAGAACCAGGACAGTTCAAGGAGTGGTATGAGGTGAATCTGGGTGCTCTCTGTTCTGGACAAATAGTCTCCTTTGAGGACAGGCTAAAGGAAGTTCCTACGGATTTTAGGTTTTCAAAACTCTACTTGCAAGCTGATTATGGTGGCTCATGCTGTTATCCAGCACTTGAGAGGCTGAGGTAGAGGATCGCCACAAGTTCAAGGCTACCCTAGCATACATAGTGAGTTTAAGGCCAGCTTGAATACAGAGTGAAACCTTGTCTCAAAAAGACCAAAACAGAAATCAGTATTATTGATGAAACAGAATACATTAAATATGCAAAACAGAAAGTTGATATAGCATTACCATTCTCAAATAATCAGCACAGTATTAGAAGGAAAGTAAAAACAGGCTTGTTTTTCATACTAAAGGAGAACCAATTCTCCAGTTATAGGAAATTGGTGTGCATGAATGGTTGTGTGAGTGTATGCCTAATTTATGCAAGATATTACATATGTATCATATTCTTTACACCAAGTCACTGTGTGTGAATGTCAGCCACACTGCAGGCTTAAGCCAAATTAAGTGCTTCAATATTCTATTTCTTGCCTCTCTTCCACACCTAACCCATTTGAATTGAAGGGCTTGGTTTGGTTTCATTTCATATTTACAGTATTGGAGATTTAAATCCAAGGTCTCATTTGTGGTGGACAAGTGCTCTACCACCACGCTGCATCCCCAGTCCATTTTAATTTAGTTTAGTTTTTTTTTTTTTTCTAGTTTAGTTTTTTGAGACAGGTCTTACTAAGTTCCAAAATATGGCTTCTAAATTGCTATCCTCTTGCTTTAGCCTCTTAAGTAGCTGGCATTAAAGGTGTGCACCACTGTGCCTGGTTTGTACGGATTTTTAATTCTCTCTTTCTGCTGCCCTTTAGCCTCAAAGGTAACAGGCAATGAAAAAATATAGAAGCACCTGAAGTGGACTGAAAAAAAAAGTCAGCAAGAACAGCTTGATAGATATTGAAGTGTTGTTTATTCTTGTAAGACTGGACTGTGCCTCAGGACAAATGTTAACTCTACTGGAGCCCAAAGCTGCCCTCCCACTAGAAAGGTCAGAATGAAATTTCTTAAACAAAGGAAATGGGAGAAAAGCAGTCATTGTGATTGACTTATACCATACAGATAAGCCAGGAGTGGAGCGGACGACTTGGAAAGATGCCACTGTTTTGAGACATAGGGTGAGTTTAGCAAGATTGAAGGAAGCAAGAACAACATACAAAAATCAACTGAATTTCTGTATTAATAATAAACATCAAAACGGGGAAATTTTTAATGTTTCATGTATCATAACATTGAAAATGTTAAATATTGTACTTAGGGGTAAATCCGACAAAAAGATATATAAGACATATACACTGAATATTAGGTGTGTAAAGCTAAATAAGACTTAAATAAATTGATATATATTATATCTGTGAGTCAGAAAACTTAATATTGTTAAAATGTCAGTTCCCAGCCAGTTGAGAGTGGGGAGCCAGTCCCCTCCAACTGAGCTCTCAACTTCAGTGCCAT
This sequence comes from Petromus typicus, assembly GCA_004026965.1. Lineage (NCBI taxonomy): Eukaryota > Metazoa > Chordata > Mammalia > Rodentia > Petromuridae > Petromus > Petromus typicus. The sequence continues at coordinate 11,155 of PVIR01023478.1, read as the reverse complement.
CCTGATCACACTTTCAAAGGATTTCTTGTAGACACGGATTCTAAACTTTGTATGGAAAAGCAAAAGGCTTGGAGGAACTAAAAAAACTCTGAAAAAGAAAAAAAAATTGAGAATCAAAACTACTTGATTTTAAAATTTATAATATAGAGTTCAATCCCCGGTCCTGGAAAAAAAAAAATTATAGTCCAGTGCAAAGCAGTGTTGCTGTAGCTCTAAACCAAAAACAGACCAATAGAAGAGAACAGAAATCCAGAAATAGGTTCACCTTTATAACAACAACCAGTTTCTAGCAAAAGTGTAAAACTCATTTAGTAGAAAGTGACATTTCATCTCACACTAGAACTCTTCTCTTCAAGTAAGAACCAGACAGACAACTTTCTTCCAACAGCAAATGAATTGCAAGACTCTCCACCTGCTCCATTGGATACTGGGAAGCTTGAGAAAAGGACTACCCCCAGGCCTGAAGAAAACAAGCCAACACATCCGACCTTCGGTGTGTATCTTAACACGCCTCCTGACAATCAGTAAAAGAAGTAACCCTCCCATCATGGGACATGTTATTTGGGGTAACTGGAGTCTGTGTTCCCTGGCCATGCTCACTCATGTTTAGCTTAGATGACTGAAATGATTTTCTTGTCTTCCTTTCAGGCAGAATTGTTGCTTTCTTGTCAACAAAGCAAAGAATAGTTCTCCTCACTTAGTGGTGCTGAGTCAGTTGGATATGCATGTGCAAAAGAATAGACTTCAATACATTTCACACACAATATACGACAATTGATGAAAAACATTGTTCTAAAACGGAAAACTTTTGTGACCTTGAATGAGGCAAAGTGTGTGTGTGTGTGTGTGTGTGTGTGTGTGTGTGTGTGTGTGTGTGTGTGTGTGTGTTGATCCCATTTCTTTCTTTTTGGGGGGAGAGTGTAATATGGTGAGATGTAAGGATTAAAAATCTTTTTAGTGGGCCGGGAAGTTAGCTCAGTGGTTCCGGCGCCTGTCTTGCAAGCGCAAGGACCTGGGTTCGATTCCCCGGTAACCACATACCTATACTGGGTGTGGAGACTCGCGCCCAGCAGCAACCAGTACCGCATACCACAGTGCCGGGCATGGTGGCTCACGCCTGTAATCCCAGCACTAGGGAGGCAGAGGCAGGAGGATTGCTGTGATGTGAGTTGGAGGCTGAGCTCAGGGCCAGCCTGAACCACAAGGTGAGACCCTGTCTCAAAAAACCTTTAAAAAAAAAAAAATTTTTTTTTAAAAAAAATCTTTTTAGTTACAATTAACGAATTGGTGCCGAGGCAGGGTGTGATGGCAGAGGGACATTACAGAGCAGAAACAGTCATTGAGAGCCAAAAGACAGCAAACCAGCAAAGCATCGAAGCAGCAAGTGATGGCAACAGCCTTCTTTCAGTCCCGTATATTCCGTCCAGGCCACCAGCCCTTGAGGAGGGCAGCACTCACACCTGGAGAAGGCCCCTTCCCCGGGCATCAGACCATCATTCCCAGCATCACCTCCTCAGCCCCAGCACCATACACTCTAGAAGCAGCCACCTCTGACAAGCCCCGTCTATGACCACCTGAGACTTTGGGTGGATAGCAGATAGAAGCCATTAACAGTTATTTCTGTAAAGGTGCTATTTCCCAGTAAGCTCCCCCGCCCCCAGTACTAGGGATTGAACTCAGGTCTTTCACGCTGAATTATATTTTGTCTTTTTTTTTTTTAATGATCACTTTTTTATTGCAGACAGGATCTCCCTAAGTAGCCCAGACTAAGCTCGAACTCACGAGCCCCTCAAAGTGCTGGGACTACAGGCGTGCACCACGGTGCCCAGACACAAGGTCACATTTTGAAGTACATAGTGAGCGTTAAGACTTCGTATCTTTTTTTGAAAAGATATAGTTCAACTCAAAAATATTACAGAATTTTAGAAGAAAATTCTTAGAAGAGTCCCCTGTATGTGTCCTAGAGGATCGCCTCAGGCCCCAGTCCACCCCAACTTAGTATATTTTGTGCTCCTGAGAGAGACAGGAGGGAAGTGATTAGATGTTAGGAGCGAACAGCAATTCCTTGGAAATACAACATTAACCAAAAGTTTCCCTAGTCCTCTACCTCTGCAAGTCTAGACCACAGTAGTGATTTAAATTCCCTTCTACTGCCAGGAACCATCGATAGAAATAAACCAACTTCCTGGCGTTCCGTCACTTCTCCTCGGTGCAGTGGGGCAGGAAGCTGGAACCCACGCCGTCCGGCGACGGTCGGAGCCGGGCGTCAACTCCGGGCTCGGCGCGGAGCTGGAGCCGAGGCCGCGGAGCGCGGTGCCCGCCCGGGCGCAAAGTCCTGCGCGCTGACTCGGCAGCAGAACTGGGACGCAGGGCTCTTCCGGGCCTTTGTCCGCAGCCTCCTTCTCCTGGAGACTCGAGGGTTGCTTCCCCGCCTGAGAACTGGGAAGAAGCCAGCGCACACGGTGACTGGAGCAGGCGCAGCCTCCGCTCCCCGCCCGGCGGCCCCGCCGGACCCGGGGCTCCTCCCTCGCTCCTCCCTCGCTCGCGGCTCCCCTTCCGGCTGCCAGGCTTGCGGGCCGCCGGCCTGGGGCTGTCTGCCCGGTCTTCAGAAAGCCTTCCATTCTGGATCCCGAGAGCTGATAATCATTTTAAAGATCTTTTCCTTTAGTTTCCAAAGTGAAAGGAACCGCTTTGATCTCAAGTTTGGGGGCAGATTCAAGGGGGAGAGGGAGGGCATGTCCTGGAAATTTCTCCCTGAGTGTCCTTTGGCGACGCATGACACCACAGCTTCAACCTGGGTGCCCAGAACACAACCCAAAACATAAAGTACAGAATATTATAGCTAGAAAAAGTGGACACACTACATGTCGCAGAATGGTAATCCGGCTGAGCGGTGTAAGGAGCAGCAGTGATATTCCAATCACTGGAGGAGCTTGGTTTGAATTCCACCACTGCCAAAGTCTTGGGTTTTTGTTTTTGTTTTTGTTTTTGTTTTTTGTTTTTTTCTCTTACAGTCACCACTGATGGCTTTCAGTGTCTGTACTCTGGGTTTCACCTTGTGTTAAAATTTATCATCCTGAAGTGGATACAAAAAGAAATAAGATGTGTTATGTATGTGTGCCAGCTCGCCACGGTGCGTGTAATCCATACGTGTTGCAAGCATTTACTAATGAAAATAAAATATATAATAAAATAATCGTCTCAGATTCTATTAAAAACAAGCAAACAAAAATCTATCACTTGAACTTTCAGAACACCTAGCTGTGAGCTGGGCAATATGACCAGTGAACGAATGAATCAGGCAGCCAGCGAGAGCTCGGAGTTCAGCCTCAATTATCAGGCAGCTGATAAGTTCTTGCCAAAGGGATGGCATTGCCGCTGGAACCTTGAAATAACCTTGAAAACGCAGAATGTGTTCTGTGAAAGGGCAGGATAGGCAGGACAGAGTAAAGTCACTCTTTGTCTCATATCTTTGTTTTGTGTTGACCTAAGGAATTTAGGCAGTTGCCCAGAGCCGAAAGTGGCCCCGTGGTCAGTGCTGCTGTCTCTGCATGTCCCTCCACTTTCCTGCTCAGTGTTTCCTTTCTCTTCCTTTGACTCTCTGTCCACTATAACCCCCTCCCTCACTCAGCTCCCTCCATGCCCACCAGCGTGGGAAGAAAAGATGGGTGAATCAGGACATGAATCATCGAGGAACACCTGCTTGCCGCTCAAAGTGATGTTAAACAAGGCCTCATTCCCTGGCTGGAACTCACCATTAAAGAAAGACCATCTATCCAGCAAAACCTCCTCAGGAGAGTTCAGTCAGAATTTGAGCTCTTTAAAGAGCATCTCTTTCTTGTCTTCACAGAATGCAGTGCTGTTACCAAATCCCCTCCTGATGGGCCTTTGGTTTCCACAGGCATGCTGGACAGGCCACCAGCTACACTTTTGCACAAAAGAATTGTCCCTTCTTTGGAAGGGAATCACCAGTTAGTGTCAGTGGGTAATAATGAAATCTGCCTGTTCCCTGCAGAAGGCAAGTGACAAGTTTGTCTGTGCATCTTGTTACTCGAATCAACCTCCCCAGGGGAACATATTGACCAGATAATTCTTTGCTGATGTATAGCAGGCTGTTTAGCAGCATCCCTGACTTTACCTTCTTCTTGCCAGTAGTATTGCCCTTCTTTCCAGTCAGGAAAGGTCCGTTGATAATGTCCCATGTCCCTTAGGAGCAAACTCATGTCTGAAGATGAGTAGCTCCTACTGTGGGGTTGTCTTTAGCGGTGACTTTCAAAGGCCAGAGGATCTTAATTTTGATAAGGTTCAATTAATCATGTTTTCCTTCTGTGAGTTGTACTTCTTTCGAGTGGGTATCTGTAACATCTTTCCCAAAGTAAGTTGGAGGTTTTATTCCAAATATTTCATAGTTTTGAGTTCTACTCTTAGTTATATGACTTCCTTTCTTTCTTTTATATATAGTGTGATATAGGGGTTAAAAATCTTTTTTGTTACAATTTTTTCCGGTACTATTTGTTGAAAAGACTCCACTTATTTGCCTTTAAAACATTGTAAATGATTAATTGACAATAGATGCGTGGTTCTGATTCTGTACTTTTGTTTTGCACATCTTAATATTAATATAAAACTCATAGCAACTTTGTAATAAATAAGTATAATATAAATATAGTCTGCTCTAATTGAATAAATAAGAGTCAAGTCTGCCAACTTTGCTCTTATTTTTCAGATTGTTTTGAGTATGCCATATCCTTGAGCTTTCATATAAATCTTGGAATCAGTCCATCAATTTCTTCAAAAATAATTTGAAATTATTATTGGAATTGCATTAAACCTATAAATCAATTGAGGGATAACTGATATCAATGCTGAATCTTCTCATTCATGAATATGAAGTATTTCTTTCTCTTTATATACAGGTTGTTATCTATTTCTCTTACTTTTTTTCAAAGTAAAAGGATTAAACATATTTTATCCCTATTTCATATATAATGGTTTTATTATACAATTGAATTGTTCTCTTTTTTTAATCTTTATTGGTACATTACATATACACATCATGATTGCATTCAGCAATGAGAATTTGTACCAGTATATGACACAATTTAGTCCTCATTTTTTCCGGTATCCCTACCCACCCTACCACCCCCACCCCCTATAAATTGTGATCTCTAGTTACTAGAATATTTTCTCAGGGAAATAAGTTCACTGAGCTAGATGGGGTCCGGGAGGAGGAAGGCCCAGAGAAAAATCCTTCCGGAGGTGAGATGTCAGGCTCCATCCTTGAGAGACAAGATCTACCTGCCAGGAATTTGAGCCCCGGGACTCGCCCCAAACTAGTTCACACGTAACGGGTAAGGGGCAGGGTCAGCAGGTTGATTGACAAGGCTGAAATGCTCACGTTACAGACCCGCGGTTAAAATGCTAAAGCCATATATTCAAAGGGCGTAGGCGTCTGTATGTGAGAGCAGAATGAAAACATCTCTGATTTCTTTGGGAACAGAGTGTGACAGCTTGAGAGGGGTTCGCCATACTTAAGCGCGCCCTGTGCCTTTCAGCCGGTGGGAGTAGGAGGGCTGTGGAGTTCCTGAGGCATTTTAGAGATGCGGATTAGATCCCAGCTTTAAGGAGCTTCTGGAGTGTTTTCAAATGACCCAAGGCATGTTCCTCTGGAGCTAATTTTGTGGCTTTAGTTACCTTTCAGTGTGGATTATCTTCCTAAAAAATGTGTAGCAAAAAATGAGATTAAGTCAACAAGAGTAAACTAGTCACGCCCTCGAGTGTGTGCAGATTTCACGTGCTCTTCACTCAGTACTCCTTCGTTCGTCACTCAGTAAGGCCGGCCTTCCCCCTGTCAGCCCACGGTTGGAAGATTAACGATCCAGAGGCTGGAAGGAGAGCCAGCTTTTGTGAGAGGACTGTTTGTTTTCCCAATATTTTCTCCGTATACTTTTAGGACACATTCTATAAAACAACCGGTTTAAAGCAATTACTATCAGAAAAGAATAGGTATCACCTCTCCCTAACATGGTAGCGTGGCCGAGCGGTCTAAGGCGCTGGATTAAGGCTCCAGTCTCTTCGGGGGCGTGGGTTCGAATCCCACCGCTGCCAGCGAAGACTTTTGCAGACAAAAGAATCGCCGCCAAAGAGGGGTGATTCCAGGGACGTCACTTGGGAAAACTTTGTCAAGTTGGTCATGTTTTTGTTAGATTTCAAAGACAAAGTTCACCAGGGTGATACAGGAATTTCAATTTGTGCAGGACTGAGGAGAAGCACTTTTCACACTATCACGGACAAGCAGCTGTCCACTCAGCAAGACTGATGTAAGAGCTGGGGAGTGTCAGGAAGTGGTGTTTGTTTGCCTTACCTCTTCTCATAAACGGACAGTCTGTGAGCTAACAAAAGCTAACTCCTTTGGCAAAAGCACCAGTGTAGAAGTTAGGGAATGACAAACCTCTTTCACATTAGCCTTTTCAGGTAGCAAAATGCCAATCTTTCCTTACAGGCAGCATTCAGCCCCTATACACATTAGACACCATGGGTAACCTGGAACAAAGGCCCAGCTCTTCCGCTGGGCCCTGCGCGCAACTGCCCAGACCGACACCCTGGACGAACAGGGACTGGGGACCCACCGCAAAGACACAGGGTTACACGCGACTAGATCTAGAATGTATACCTCGCTAAGGGAAAAAGGAGCAACTCTCCCACAGAGACACAAATACACAGGCAACTATCAAAATAACCGAACTGGGAATCCAGTCAACAAGGTACCAGAACCACACAGGCTGCACGCAAGGCTGCTGAGCCGCGGTTGTTGGTGCTCCCCGAACCCCAGCCGCCCATCGCGGTTCTCTCCCTCCCTTCTCCGACGTGGCGGATCCACCGGCTCCTTCCAGTGGGGCGGGGGAAGGCCACGGCGGGCCAGAGGGCCAAAGCGGCGGGCCAGGACGCCGCCACCCACTCTCGCCCACCCCGCCACACCCGCCCCCAGTGCCCAGCGCGGGCGCGCCCGGCCAGGCTCGGCTCCGCCCCGCACCCACAGGTGCACACGCCCACCCCGCCACCCTCTCCTGCTCCTGGCCCTGCTCCGCTCCCCACGTCCACCCTGGGCTGGCTGGGCAGGGGCACGACCCGACCTCTGGCCCTCCGGGCACTGGGCCAGCCCCGCCCCACCTCGCCCCGCCCCCGCCCGGCCCCGGAAAAGCGCGCCACCCGGCCGTGGCAGTGTGCACCCTTCGATAGCTCAGCTGGTAGAGCGGAGGACTGTAGCCCCGACCGACACCTGTGGACATCCTTAGGTCGCTGGTTCGATTCCGGCTCGAAGGACGTGCCCGACGCTTTTGCGCTCACGCCCACCACGCCCAACGCGACGCCTCTGCCCGGCAGCCCTGCCACCGCCACCGCGCGCTGCGCTGCACCCAACGACACGCCCGCCTGCCGAAGCCCCGCCACACCTGAGCGCGAGCCCGCCCTGCAGCCCCCGCGCCGCCGCCCCCCCCCGGGTCGCGCACGCCGCTCACCCCCTTCCCATCGGCGCCTGTCACTTTTGCCCCCAGGCCAAGACTGGGCTCCCCACGGGCCCAGGCCCGCAGGCGCCTCCACGTCGGTGGCACCCTTGTGCCACCCCTGGCCTCCGCTTGCTCTCCACGTGCCCACCCGCACCCCAGAGCGCCAGGGGCCCGAGCGGGGTCCCGGGGCCCCCTCCACCACCCTGGCCTCCCGCCTCCCCCACACTGCCCACGCAGCCGCCTCTCCGTGACCCTCTCTCTCACCGCCAGGCGGGAGAGCCCAGATCACCTCTTTCTCGGATGTGTCTCTCTGTCAGTCTCACTGCCCGTCCGTCAGTCTGTCTGCCCGACTATCGGCCTCTTTCTGTCTGTCTCTGTCTCTGTCTGCTTCTTTCTTTTTGTTTGGTTTTCCCCTGCCTCCTTTTCTTTTCTACTCTTCTTTTCTTCCTTTCTTCTCTCCCTGCTTTCTTCTCATTTTTTTCTTTCTGTCCCTTCCATCCTGAGCTTAGAGTCATCGTTCATCATGTTCTTTACTCCCTTTCCTCACACTAGCAGCTTCTTATTTTACTATGCATTTTCTCCTACAGTATTTTTTTTGATATGCACCTTTTTAAAACTACCCCCCTTTTTTTTTCCCTGCCACTGAGATACCTCAGATATTTTAGCCCTATGTAGTCTCTGTCTTTAGGTTGTCTGTTTTGTGTTTCTTTGATTTTGTTTTACTGTATTGTGTGTTCTGTTTTTCTGTCTTCACATTTTTTCTTTGTATGAGTTAACTCTGTGCTATCTTTGATTGCCTCCATCTGGTCTTCTGGTTTTTTCTGTCCATTTCAGCATAACTTCAACCTCATTTCAATGTTTTTCATTGCTTTTCTAAATTCTACATTTTGTCTGCTTTCTATTTTTAAAATATTGGTTTTCTTGTTTCTAATCCCATTTTTCCCTTTTTTGATTTTTTGCCATATTGTCCTTCCTCAGTTTTTCTACTTTATATTATCTGTTTCTGTCTTTACATATTTATTTTTTTTACATATTTATTTTAATGTTTTCTTTTTTGTGTGTTTTTTCTCTCCCCATCTCTTTATTTTCTTTCATAATTTTAACTTATGGATCTGTACCTAGGTATACCTTAGTTTTCTTTCACTTATTTCCCTACCTTTTATTTGAAAGTTTCAATAACTGAAAAAAATTGTATGTATTTTTATGTAACTGCTAATTTTACTTAAACTCTATCAATTTCATACTGTCTTGTGTTTCAGGATCATGTGTTAAGTTGGCAATTTATTTCATTTACTTTTTTTATGTTTTTGTCTCCTTATGGGCTGTTTTTGTGTCCTTTGTGTCCTTTTGTGTCCTTTGTGTTCTTATCTGATGTGTTTGTCATCCTGCTAGTCACATTATTTTCTCTTGTGACTTCAGTCATTAGCAGCCACATTATGTGATTTGTGGGCACTGGATTTTAGCACTGCGTTTATTTGGTTTGCCTTTCATTAATTCTGAGAGAAGTGTATTTGCTTTTATCAGATCTTTCCCCACTTGTAATCCATCCCTGTGCACATTCTTTAGAGCTTCCTGTCGTGGGTTACCTGATAGGTGGATTCGTGAGCATCAGTGATAACAAGACAGAAAACCTTGTACTGATGGAAGACCTTATCTCCCTTACAGGTTTGGTATGAATGAAGTGTTGGGGAGTTCTTTCAACCTCTGTAAAAATTATCTTGTTTTTCTCATACATCATCATCTCACCTCTGCACTAATGGAGTGGACTTTTTCAAAAAGACACTATAACTGGGCATGGTGACTCAAGCTTGTAAGTCCAGCACTCAGGAGGCAGAAGCAGGAGGATTGCTGTGACTTTGAGGCTAGCCTGGGCTGCATAGTGAGCTCAGGGCCAGCCTAAACTACAAAGCGAGACCTCATCTAAAAAAAAAAAAATAGTACTAGGGATTTAGCTCAGTAGTTCCAGCACCTGCCTTGCAAGCGCAAGGTCCCTAGTTCAGTCTCCAGTAAACACGTACAATGCCGGGCATGGTCTCTCACATCCACCAGCAGTTCATACCACATATCACAGTACCAGGTGTGGTGGCTCACACCTATAATCCAAACACTAGGTAGGCAGAGGCAAGAGAATTGCTGAGTTTGAGGCTGGCCTGGAATAAATAGGGAGCTCATGGCCAGCCTGAATACAAAGCAAGAACTTGCCTCAAAAAAACCATAAAAAATAAAAATAAAAGAAGTTACCATTAACTAGGTCTTGATGTTTGAATCAATATTAAGCCTCTGTATAACATCTTCAGTTATTACTACGTGTTTCCAAATTTATACAGATGAAATGGTTTACCTTTAAAAGTACTTTTAGGGCCGGGGAGTTAGCTCAGTGGTTCCGGCGCCTGTCTTGCAAGCGCAAGGGCCCGGGTTCGATTCCCCAGAAACCACATAACAATACTGGGTGTGGAGACCCACACCCAGCAACAACCAGTACCACATACCACAGTGCCGGGCGTGGTGGCTCACGCCTGTAATCCCAGCACTTGGGAGGCAGAGGCAGGAGGATTGTGATGTGAGTTGGAGGCTGAGCTCAGGGTCAGCCTGAACCACAAAGCGAGACCCTGTCTCAAAAAAACCTAAAAAAAAAAAAAAGTACTTTTAATCAGAAATGAAGCTTTTACGTGGAGTATTGTGGCAGGTCCATAATTCTGCAGTTGGGAGGCTGAGGCAAGTGGATCACTTTGAGTTTGAGACCAGGCTGGGCCATGTAGTACATTCAAGACCAGCCTGAACTACACAGTGGAACCTTGTCTCAAACCCTAGCACCCCCAAAAGAAAACAGGCTTTTGTCATTCTCTGCCTCTTCACTAAAACTTTGCAATAATTCTTCCATGAAGCATATAATTCCACACTGGTAAAAGTCTGTAGATAAAAACCATAAGCCCTAATGTCAAATTGAAGCATTTTTCAACCAGCAATAGGATGTGTTAGAATCTTTTCAAGAGGTGTAATCCGATCAGGTCAACATTTGACCTTCTGGTGTACTTCTGTCCTTACTTTGTCCTTCTGAAGCCCTTTTGGGGCATTTTGAGAAAAAAATCCTTTCTCTAAGTATGAGCACCTCTGAAATCAAAATCGATGAGCACTTGGCAGAGAAACACTCTAAAAGCAGAGACATAATCCAGACATACTCAGCCTCTTCTGGATCAGAAATTAGCCTTGTTTTACAAGGGAAGGAAGTGGCTTAGGAAGGGCACCTCCTTTGAAGTAAACAGTTTAATTATTTATTTTCTTCATTTCAATCTCCACCCAGACTCTCTCATTCCAAATGGACCATGTTTCTTAGGCTTATAATTACAAGATCATAGCAAAGTTCTCATTAGGCTTTAAACCCTCTGCTTCCTATTTTATCAGATAACTTCTCATCTCTTACCAGAATATTTTCATAGTTCTCTATGTCATAATTTGATTTGCCTCTGTCTCCTGAATATTACTTACTTAAATCTGCTGACATCACTCAACACTGGCAAGCTTTAACTTCTTCCTTAAGAGGAAACTTCTTTAACTAAATTTTGGAAACAACCAAAATGTCCATCAACTGGAGACTCAATAAAGAAGATGTGGTTCTTTTATAGAATAGAGTCTTACTCTGCTATAAAAAA
>PVIR01023477.1:0-27031 GCA_004026965.1 Petromus typicus | reverse complement strand
TCCTGGGGGTGAGGAGGGGAGGGCAGGACGGGAAGGGCCTAGAGCTGGGCCGGGCCATGCTGGACACTCGGGCTCGTCCGGACCTGACCGTGTTGTCCAGGCGACTGTTCACCCGGTGGGGCAGGCAGGGCACGCTTGTCTTTCTGGTTTGTAGCTCCCAGGTGGGGTGGCCAGGTGAGATCCAGGATGACCAGTAAGATCCTAATTACAGATATTGTAATACAGACATGTATATTTGGGGCATACCTATACTAAAAAAATGGATGGTTGTTGCGTGACTGGAAGTCTGTTGAATGACTTGAGTTCCATTTGCTAACTGAGCAGCCCAGATCCTGGGCCCTCAGGTGGATGCTGACCCTGTAGATGTGAAATGTCACAACAGCCCGGTCCCTTAGGGGTTACTAGTGTCTGGGAAGCCTGCTCGTAGGGGGCTTTGCCAGTGTCCCAGAAAGGGGGTACCTGTGCCCACCTGCTCTGGTCCTATACAGTAGGTGGGCAGTATGGGTGGCACCCTGGCAGATGGGTTAGAATTCACCAGATGGTACTGGCTGAGCGTCCACGTGCTATGGCAGGCCCTGCCCTCCTGATGGCAGCCTGGAGATGGTGAATACACAGCCCGGTAGGTGGCGCTAGGCTTGCAGGTGAGTCGTGTGTGGGGACACAGTCCCGCTGCCTTGAGAGCTGGGTGTGACTTTAGGGGGCCATGGCATTCACCCCCCAGCTGAGGAGCGGCACCCTAAATTCAGAGGTGCACTGAGAACTAGTTCTATGGGTGCTGCACCCAGAGTGGGACTGCTGTGGTCCCAGCTCTCGGGATGTGCCCCGTATCTTCTCACACCCTCCTCTGAGTGTCCCCAGCCCACGGGACCACTGATGGGGAGCTTGACCTAAACTGGGAGCTCCCAGCCCTGATCTTAACCTTGATAACTTGCTTCACCCCTCTGGGACTGATAAGTGAGGAGAGGAAGGGTGGCATGGTGGTACCTGCAGTTAGTTGGCACCCGCTGTATGCCAACCCCTCCACACATTCTCTGGTCCTATCTGGTCAGGATGGGACATAAGTGGCAGAGCTGAGCCCCCTGCTCCCCTGGCCTGGGACAGCCTTAGCGGAGGAGTTGCTTCTGTCACCAAGGAATTTGAGCAAAGCCCAGCCCCCTCTGCTGTGCCCCCCATGGGTGTCCTGGCATCCTACCTAGTGCCCCCCAACCATGGGCACTCCACAAAGGAGCAGACAGCATGGGAGCCCCAGAGAAGGAACCTTGACCCCAATCCTAACCCTAATCCTGATTTCTGCTGCCCCCACAAGTTTTAATCCTAACTCTGCCCGGGGATTGAAAGGACTGACCCATATCCTGACCAGCCTCACCTACAGTTCCTTGGGGAGTCTCCCTGGCCCCTCCTTGCTCTGCCTGCCCTGCAGGGCTCCCGGCCCTGCGCTCAGTAGGTGTTCAATAAGGAACTGTCCTCAGGCCTGGGTACAAGGTCGCACCCTCTTAGCAGGAAGCACTGAGCGCCCTCTGGACTTCTGAGGGTGGCGCCACAGTGGGGGGCAGTGGCCAGGCCATCCGCAGAGCACCTTTATGCCAGGACCACACTCCAGCGATGAATGAGCGCGGAGCCGCGCCCTCCTGTCCCCCTTACAAGCCCCAGACTCGCCATCTGGGGATTGCTAGGTCAAGGGCTGGTGCTATAAGTATGGTTTGGGCAGCCAAGGGCGTGGCCTCCGGGGGCCACACTCATTTGAATACAGGTCCTCCCACTCCCACATCACAGCCAATGTGTCCACTCCTCAGGGTCGGGTGGCCCAGAGAACCAGTGTGGCTGTCGGGAAACAGTGTCTGCGAGGAGTCCTTGGCCTTGGTTTCCAGACCTAGCAGGGCGCAGGGCCCTGCGGACAGGAGTATCACAGCTTGGGGAGGAAGCGCTCCCTCTGCGGAGCCCCGTGCGTCTGTCAGGGTGATGGTGTGTCCAGTGCGGCAAGGACGAGGACACGCCTGCACCTGCGGGGCTCCGCTGTCATCTGGGGCTGCCCCTTGCGACCTCCAGGTCGCAGTCCCAGGAGACCTGCAGGTGGCCGTCCCAGGGGTCTGGCGGCCGCGCCCAGCACAGACCCTTGCTCCCACCTGCAGCCTGCCGCGCCCCATCTTTGGTCCCTCCTCTCCCTCCCTTTCACTTCCCCGGCTGCTGCTTGCTCCCTCTTCCCTCTACCCCAGGTACCGCCCTTCCCCCCCCCCCCAGCCGCCCCTGCCCTCCTCCGCCAGCTGCACGCCCTTCCCGGCCCCTTCCCTACCCCAGGAGCCGCCCCGCCCTCCCCAGCTCCAAGCCCGCCCCGCCCCTGTCCCCGGGTGTCGGCCATGTGACCCCGCGGCCTGGCCGGGCCGGGCCGGGCCGGGACGCGCTGGCCGGGCTGGAGGGCAGGCACGGGGTGGCAGCTGGCGGCGGCTGGCAGCGGCATGGAGCGGAGGTGGGTCTTCGTACTGCTCGACGTGCTGTGCCTGCTGATCGGTGAGCGCGGGACCCTGGGCACCCTCCTGGGCCACGCCCCCTGGGGCCACTGGAGCCAGCGCCGGGACCCCCGCCCGGCCCACCCCACCGCCCTTGCCCCTTGTCCTGACCGAGCGGGGTCGCAGTGCCTCGCCCTGCGAAGGACATCTCGAGATCGGCGCCAGTGACTCACCTGGGCGGGGCGGCGCTGTCCCATGGTCCCCCTGCCCTCCTACCCGGGCCTGCGTACCTAGGGGCCGGTGAGCTTGGCCTGCCGGGGTACAGCGCTCTGCTGCCCTGGAGCCGGCGGGTGCAGAGCTGGAGCTGCGGGGATCTGGCCTGGGGCGCAGGGACCAAACCTGCCTGGCCGGTTTGTGCCTGGCTCAGGCTGGGCTCACCGAGGGCACGCCTAGGCCCCTGCCCCCACTCTCCCCCGGGCCCGGGACAAAGGCCGAGTGTTTGCCATGGCCTGTGTATAGTGGCCCCAAACTCAACCTGATGGCTGGGGCCCTCATCCCTGGTCTCCCACTCTTTTGATTGTTATTATTTCCCTGAGGGAGAGGCTTGGCCCACCTCAAAGTTCTCACAGGAGAGGGTTCTGGGGTGGGCCAAGGGATGGCAGCCGGTCCTTGTTGGATATCTGCCAGCCTTGGGTGCCTTTTTTTCAGCGCACATGTTGTTTACCTCAATATTTATGTGGCGCTTACTGTATGCTGGGCACCAAGCTGCAAGCAGGTCATTTACCTTTCCTTCCAAACAGCCTGGGTGTGGTGGGCCTGGAGGGACTGAGCAACCTGGTGAAAGTCCCACAGCACAGCCAGCCATGTGCCCGAGGGGGTGTCCAGGGCAGATGGGTGTCCATCCTAGAAACCGAGTTATCAAGCACTTCAGGCAGTGAGGTTTTAGAAGGTGATAGCAGCGGTGAGGCCAGGGACATCTGAATTTACCCTGGCAGGTACCAGGCAGGAAGGAAGGTGGCATCTGGGGCCAGTGTGAGACCACACCCTGATCGAGAGGCTGGCCGTGCTGACGGAGGTCCCTGACCTGCACCCGGGTCCCCTCTGGCTGAACAAGCCTGCCTCGGCCTGTTCTCCCACAGGCCCCTGGCTTGCTCCCTTCTCCCCCATCAACTTTTCCCTCCATCCTGGCCTCTCCTCATCCTGGCCCTGCCCAGCTGCGCTGTTTCCCTTTCCCCTTATTCCTGCTCCTCTGCTCTGACCCTGGGGCAGGGCTGCAGGCTGGGTCATGGCGACGGCTCAGTGGCTGTCACAGCCTCCTGTGCTCACGGTGGGCTCCTGCCTGCTGGTCACCCTCACCGACAGGGCCCAGAACTCCTGGTGCTGGTGGTGCTGTTCAGTTTGACTGGTTGCACCTGGGAGGTGTGTCTGTCCCCAGCTTGGGACTGAGCCTCCTGGTACAGCTGCTGTGTGGCCTAAGACCTTGTGTGGAGGTGACTAAAGGGACACGTGTTGAGGCCAGGGTCTTGCACATGCGCCTTAACACTAGTACCTGCCTCAGCCGGGTCCTGCGCAAGGCCAGGGCCCAGCCCTGGACACCTCAATTCCTCTGGCCTGACATGTGCTGGGAGAAATGAGTCAGGTGTCACTTGTGTGACTACAGTTCCATGGGGGATGGGGGCGTGAAGCATGGCAGTTTCTTCCTGTGTGATGGTGACCCCAGGGGTGACAGGAGACAGAGAGGAAGTCAGTGTGGGTGTTATGCAGAGCAGTCATGTTCAAAGGCCCTGCGGTAGGGCTTGCCTCTCTTCTAGAACTGAGGGAAAGCTTAGGTGGTGAGCGAGGAGGCAGAGGTAGTGCTGTTCCGGAGGCACAGGGTGCAGTCTGGTTAATCGGCTGTGTTAGGGAAATTAGAGGGGGTTCTCAGGATGCAGCGGCCCCCGATTTGCCACCAGAGAAGCTCTGATGGCACTGCGACCCCGCTGGGTCAGGACAAGGGGCAAGGGCAAGGGGCAAGAAGCTTCCAAGAAGCTCTTGCCCACATGCAAGAGACCAAGGTTGGTGGGGCTGGGGGCAGATGTCCCGGTACTGAGGTGCAGCTGCTGAGATCCAATCTCCCCCTGGCCTGCGCCACAGCCGCTCTGCCCTTCATCATCTTGACGCTGGTGAACACCCCGTACAAGCGGGGCTTTTACTGTGGGGACGACTCCATCCGCTACCCCTACCGCCCAGACACCATCACGCATGGGCTCATGGCTGGCGTTACAATTACGGCCACTGTCATCCTGGTAAGGCAGGAAGGGATGGGGGTGGGGTCTGTTCTGGGAGGGGGCGGGGGAGGGCCGTTGGGAGTCTGCCCTGTCCGGAGAATTGGGGATCCCGGCTGGACTGCCTGCTCCTCACTCGTGCCCCTGGCAGGTCTCAATGGGGGAAGCCTACCTCGTCTACACAGACCGCCTCTACTCTCATTCCGACTTCAACAACTATGTGGCCGCAGTCTATAAGGTGCTGGGGACTTTCCTGTTCGGGGCGGCCGTCAGCCAGTCGCTGACTGACCTGGCCAAGTACATGATCGGCCGCCTGCGCCCCAGCTTCCTGGCTGTCTGTGACCCCGACTGGAGCCGGGTCAACTGCTCCGGCTACGTGCAGCTGGATGTGTGCAGGGGCAGCCCCGCCAACGTCACTGAGGCCCGGTGGGTGTGGGGTCGCAGCTCCACTTCCCTGGAGGAAGGGCTGGGGTCCGAGTGTGGGGACGTGGGGGGGGGCACGGCCCCACTGTCACCTGCTGAGCCCTGTCAATTGCCATCCCCAGGCTGTCCTTCTACTCGGGACACTCTTCCTTCGGGATGTACTGCATGATGTTCTTGGCGGTGAGTGTCTGTCGCGATGCTTGTTGGGAATCTAGACAGGTTACGCCTTTGCTCTGGCCTCGGTCTCCTCTACTGTACCCTAAGCAGTGGGGTAGGCTGGGGGGTTCAGGGCTTTGTGCAGATGGACAGATGGACGGACCGAGGCCCTTCCAGGCTGACGCCCTGCCCACCCCAGCTCTACGTGCAGGCCCGGCTCTGCTGGAAGTGGGCGCGACTACTGCGGCCCACGGTCCAGTTCTTCTTGGTGTCCTTCGCCTTCTATGTGGGCTACACCCGCGTGTCTGACTACAAACACCACTGGAGCGACGTCTTCGTCGGCCTCCTGCAGGGGGCGCTCGTGGCTGGCCTCACCGTGAGCCCCGGGAGGAGACCCCCCCCCAACTCCCACCCCCAACCCCGGGCCAGAAAGCCCTGCGGGACCTGCCGCTTCCTAGGACCCCCTCCCAGGCCCCCTGGCCCTCAGTCCTGCTGCAGTCCCTGCTCCTGCCCGTGCCTGTGGCTGCCGTCCAGCCTGCCATCCCACACCCTCCTTTTCTCCCTCAGGTCCGCTACATCTCAGACTTCTTCAAAGCCCGGCCGCCCCGGCCCTGCCTGGAGCAGGAAGAGGCGGCGGAGGCCGCAGCTCGCAAGCCCAGCCTATCGCTGACACTGAGCCTTGGCGAGGCCGAGCGCAACCACTACAGGTTCCCAGTGTCCTCCTGAGGGGCACAAGCCAGCTTGCTCGTGGTCCTTTGGCTCTCCTGGTGGCGTGCGGCTACAGACAGCCCCTTGGCGAGCGGAGCCGCTGCCCCACTGGCTCTGAGCTGGGTCCGCCTTGGCCAGCCCTCCTGCGCCTGCGGGGCCACGGGAGTGGACTGACGCCACTTCGCAGGGCCTGCGGTGCCTGTGGGCTTTTGGATAGTTGCAGAGCACCAGGGTGGCCTGCGACCCCCACACGGGGCCTGTGCGTGATCGCCAAGGCCTAAGGAGCACAGAGGCGAGCGCGGTCACGCGGGGGCAGTGCACCGAGGCCCACGGTGACCCCTGGGGCCCTGACCCTCCCACGGGCCGCAGACTGGAGCACTTCACCACACTTCTGAGGCAGGTGCCGGGGCTTGGTGTCCCTGAGTGCCAGAACTTTTAAGGCCTATGTGTCCAGTGGGGGTGGGTGAGACATAAACTGAATTTTTTATCAAGTGCCTCTTTGATGTGAGTGATTCATTTCGAAGTAAATGCTTTTTTCCCCCTGCACCTGAAACCTGATTGCTTGTCTGTCTTCCTTCCTTCCTTTCTTTTTTTTCTTTCTTTCCTTATCTTTTCTTTTCTTTCTTTCCTGAGAGACAAGGTCCAGCTATGTAAGTCCCCAACTTATGAATGTGTTCCATTCTGAGACAATGTATGTGAATCTGATTCATTTCTAATCCGACTGAAGGAATCATACACAGCATATCTGTTAAAGTTCAAAACTCAGATGTTTTTAAGGCGAGGATTTACTATAGTCCAGGCTGGCCTTCAACTCACTTTTTTGCTCGGGCTGGCCTTGAATTCTCAGAGATCTTCCTGCTTCAGCCTCCTGAGTGCTGGGATGACAGATGTGTGCCCCTGCACCTGGCTGAACCTGCTTATTTACCTCTTGTGGGTGTGTTTGTCAGGCTTGAGCAGGCTGACAGAGCATTTGGGGACCATGTGGGAGCCCTGCAGGGGGCTGAGGTGCTGAGGGACACTGAGAGGTGACTGCAGATCACTGCCCTGCTGGACCTGGCACCGCAGCCTCCTGGACTGTTGGGCCAGTTCCTGAGCAGGAAACCTCTGCAAGGCTCTTGTGATTAAGGAGCAGGGTCTCCCAGGAAGCAGCAGAGCGGTGACAGAGTCCTCAGAGTCGCAGAGGACTCAGAGCCACAACCAGCTCCTCCTGCTCCAGTGTGCTGTGCCAGAGGGCAGGGGTGTGGGGTGGAGTTACAAGGTCACCAGATTCCAGTTCAGGACTACTCAGAAGGCTACAAGAGGTGGTTTCCTTTATTTTCCCAGAAATTCCTCATTAAGTGTCTTAACTGCTGCCGGGCCGTGGGGTTACACACCTGTCATCCCAGCACTCAGGAGGCTGAGGCAGGAGCATCGCTGGGAGTTCAAGGCTAGCCTGGGTTACATAGGGAGACCTTGTCTCAAAGAACGAAACAAAACAGGAAATGCCTAACTAACCGCTGACACCATCCAGCAGATCCCCTCTGCT
Source organism: Petromus typicus (assembly GCA_004026965.1). Lineage (NCBI taxonomy): Eukaryota > Metazoa > Chordata > Mammalia > Rodentia > Petromuridae > Petromus > Petromus typicus. The sequence goes on along the minus strand of PVIR01023477.1, from coordinate 19,511 downwards.
ACCGAGTCCCTGCAGGTGAGCAAGTGAGAAGGGACTTGTGTTACACAGGGGAAAGAGAATGTCACCTCTTACTGAACAAGAGTGGGACTGAAAGAATCTCTAGCCAAACGGTTCAGGCTCTGGAGCCCTTCTGGGCCTGGCACTGCGTCAGCTCAGGGGAAGACCCCTCCCAGCCCGACCACGCCAGGTTCTCCTTCGCTTCTCAGCTCCTGCGCTCTCGGCCGTCCTCAGCCAGAGTCCTCCCAGGTTGGTGTCGCCAGCGCTGCCCTTACTGTGTGCTTCCTGCAGTCCTCACCACCTCGCTCCTTCACTGAACAGTTTTTTTTCCTAGACAGCGTCTCACTTTGTACCCCAGGCTGGCCTCGAACTTGTGATCTCCTTGCCTCAGTTTCCTGAGTGCTGGGATGACAGGTGTGCACCACCACACCTGGCCTTGGCCATAAATTCCCATTTGCACCCAGGCTATGTCTGAGTTGACACAGCACCCCCGCCCCCCGCTCACGGGTCTGCTGCGCTGGTCTTTGTACCTCACTTGCATGAACGCACTGGCCGAGGCTTTCTGAGACACTGCGCGACACAGAACAGCAGAGGAAGCCAGGAGACAAGGTGGGGGCCTCACAGAGGCTGGAGAAGGAACTCGATCCACTGCCGCTGTGGCTTCCGCATTCCAGACTCCAGAGCTGATAATAAATTTCTGTTTCAGGCTTCGGAGTTGCAGTCCTTTATCACGGCAGCCCAAGAAATGAATACACTTGTTTTTCCTCAGTAAAGATGTCTTTTGTTCAGTTGCAGATGGTAGTGCATGCCTGTGAAGTCAGCACTTGGGAGGCTGAGGCAGGAGGATCACTGCAAGTTTGAGGCCAGCCTGGCCTACACAGAGAAACTTTGTCTTAAAAAAAAAAAAATCCTCTGTCTCAATCTACCTTGCTAACTGCTAACGTTAGGTTTGAAGATGAGGCACCGTGGGCAAATTTGGACTTCAGTCAGGGGAAGAGGCCAAGGAAAGGGCTTGGCGTTTGGCAGGCAGGTGTGGCTTAGATAAGTGTACGGAGGGCAGCTGGCGCAGGGCCTCCTGACCCACAGCCTTATCATCCTGCCCCGGGAGGTTTCTGTCTGCAGGCCTGAGACCGCAGGCTGGGCAGCCCACTGAGGCACCAGCCATCTGCAGCCTCTGCTCCCGCCCTGCACCTCCTGCTTAACTTAGTCCTGTTTCTGCCCCTTGGCTGAAGGGCACAGAAAGGGGGCTTCCACCCGCCACCCCTCAGCCTGCAGGAATGGCCCCTTAGCCCTCCCTGGGCTGGGCTGGGTCTTGACTGAGGGTGTGTGGATTTTAGTTAGACATCTGCCATCACTTTATTTTGTAATCTGTTTGAAAGAGGAAGAACTGAGGATGGGAATCCTGAGGAAGCTGAGGCAGGAGGATCCCATGAATTCGAGGCCAGTGAGATCTACACAGTAGACTGCATTTTACATTGTTTCTTGTAGGAGAGTGAGGATCTAGGGTCTCCCCGGAGGAAGTACACTCCTTCCCTGCCTGGTACCCTCGGGGGGACATATACTCACACATGCACATGAAGCCCATGTGCGCTCACACCCACAGCCCTCCTGCACCAGCAGATGCACAGGACTGTGACACGCCTGACCACGTGCACAGACACACACATCCCCACCCGGCTCTTACCCCGGTGGTCTCAGGGGTTGGAGGAGACCAGCAAAGGAGCCAGAAGGGGCCCAGGGATGGGAAGGAGGGACAGAGAAGCAACCTCCTTAGAGGGGGATCAGGGGATCCAACCCTTCTAGAATCCAGCGCTGCCTCAAGTCCAAGATTTCTCTCTGGCCTAGGACCTGAATTTATTTTTATTGTTTTGGAGATGGGAGTTAGGCTGTGTAGGCCAGACTGATCACAAAACTCAGCGATCCTCCTGTCTCAGCCTCCTGAGTGCTCGGGTGATAGGCATTTGCCACTTCTCCCTGTTCAGATTTGTATTTGTACGCAGATAAATGTTTGTTAGTATAAGAGGCCAGGACTTGAGGGCATCTACATGGAGGCGTGAGTGTGCAGTGTGTGGTAGGAGCTTCCCCTCTCTTCCTGCCTAATCTCTGTTTTGAAAGGGCGGCTTTGTTCAGCGGTCATCTCCAGGCGGAAGCTTCTTCCTCACAGACCCTCCGCCTGGCTGTGGAGGTATGTGGCGCGTTTGTCCTGGGCCTGCTCCAGGTGGTTTTATCGAAAGTGACTTTCCCTTGCTGACTGACTGGGAGACCAAGCCGGCTCCCTTTCTCTGTGGCCAAGGCCGTTCTCCGTGTACAGCCTCGCCCTGGCCCAGACTGGAAACTTATGACTCATTGTTACCTTTGCTTTACTCCCCGAGGAAGTGGCTTGCTGGGTGTGGTGGTGCATGCCTATCATTCCAGCACTGCAGAGGCTGAGACAGGAGGATTGCTGTGAATTTGAGGCCAGCCTGGCCTACACAACGAGACCCTGTCTCAGACAGAAAAGCAAATGGCCGAGTCAAGGTGTGAACTATGGCTGGGTCTGCAGGGAGTTGGTCTCACCCTTCCTCGCATCTTCTCCACAGGCGCCTTGCTGTCCCACAGCAAGGCCTGTGCTGCTGCGCCACCCTCAGGCCCTGCCTGTCCCCCTGGGAACCAGTATGAGGGAGGAGGTTAGGGCTGCGGCAAACTGGACAACTAATAGTGGAGTTTGTGAAAGGTCAAAAAAACCCATGAGCAAGATGTTTCCTAAAAAAAGAGAATGTGCACACGGCACAGGACCCACAACGACTTGGAACACTGAGGACCAATCAGAAAAGTGCTATTTTCAGTCCTTCATTTGCATCTGGCACTGTTTGCAGGACCAATCAGAGATGCTTTTCTGTCCCTCATTTGCATCTGGCCTACAGCCTTGGAAGTCTTTCCTTGGGGCAGTTTAAGGTGACCTGAGGTCGAGAGTTTAGACCAGATGAATGTCCCAAAGCCTTATTTGCAAATAGGAACATGTATTCTGGACACCACAGAAACCTTTCCCTTACCCGCAGGGCGGTGTGAGCGTTCCCACTGGCCTCACCTCATCCTGTGCAGTGCCGTCTCTCTTCCATCTTCGGTAAAAGCACCCCTGGGCTGCCTCCGGTGTGTATCTTGTCCAGTTCTTTGTTTGGGACACCAAGAACCTGGCAAGACCCTGTCTCAGAAAGACAGAAAAACAAATGGCCGATTCAAGTGTGAACTATGGCCCGTGGGGTCCTCCATCTGGTAAGAGGGAGACTTTGCTCCCCCCTCTCATTTATTTATTAATTTAGTTAGTTTTTTGAGACAAGGTCTCAGTCTATAGTTCAGGCTAGTCCTGAACTCAGTCTCGAACTCAGCAATCCTCCTGCTTCTGCCTCCTGAGTGCTGGGATTACAAGCATGAGCCACCATGCTGGGCACTGTGGTACATGGTACTGATTGCCAATGGACATGAGTCACCACACCCGGCATTACTGTATGTGTTACCGGGATTGAACCAGGGACCTTGTGCTTGGTAAATCTCTGGCCCCTCTCCTCTCCCCATTTATTGAGATAGAGCCTCACTATGTATCTCAGGCTGGCCTTGAGTTCACTATATAGCCCGGGCTGGCCTCAAACTCGAGGCGATCCTCCTGCCTCAGCCTCTTGAGTGCTAGAGTACAAGCATGCACCACCATGGCTGGCCAGTCAAGTCTTTCTGTGAGAGGGTTTGGAAAATGAGCTTTTATCAGCTGAGGGTCCTACAGTTCTCAGAGGTTCCCTTGTCCCTGAGTGGCCCTTCATAGTTGTTCCTGAGTAGGGAAGCCCCCATGAGATGTTTCACAAGTGCTGTCTCTGTTTTTCCTCTGTTAGGGTGAAGGTTACGGCTAGGTTAGTGTCTTGGTTACTTTTCTCCTTGCTGAGACAAAATACTCACCACCCACAAGTAAGAGGAGATTTATTTTAGCTCTCAGTTTGTAGTTTCAGTTCACGGTTGGCTGGCTGCAAGGCTGGGCGGCATGGCAGAGTAGCAAGGGCGCCTGCCGGGACAGGCAGCAAGCAGAAGCCTTCTGGGCTCTGACCCCATCTGGGCTCCCAGCCTGTTGGGTGGTGGCGCCCACGCCCTGGGTGGGGCTCGCCATTATCCACACCCAAGACTATGACAAACCAATGAATGGACTGATTATCACACACCCTTAATCCATATCCCAGTTTAGATCCAGCCCCCTCTGGAAAGCCCATCCCAGGTGCATGTGTGGCTTTGGGGGGACATCCAGATACAGACCATAACAGTTATGGTTAGGGTTAGAGCCAGGCTCCTGGGTTAGGGTTATTGCTAAGATTGGGGTTAGGGTTCGAACTGGGGTCAGGGTCAGGGTTATAGGTTTAGGGCTGTGGTTAGGGATAGGTTTAATGAGTTAGTTTCAGGGCTAGGGTCAGATCAGGGTCAGGGCCTGGCAGACTGAGATAGGAGGCCAACCAATTGGGGCCCAGGATGAATAACATGGCCCGATCCTTTTACAATATAAAAAGGTTGTGGATGTGCCAGGCCCTCATTTCACCTTACTTCTAGTCAGTACTGTGAAAAAATAATGGAAAAATAATTAAAAAACAAATGACACAGTCAGCCAGGCATGGTGAAACATGATTGTAGCTCTAGTAATTGAGTGGCTCAGGTAGGAGAATTGCTGTGATTTTTGAGGCCAGCCTGGGCTAAGTGGCAGTACTCATTGTCAATAAATAAATAAGTAAATAAATAAAATAAGTGAGTGAAATCCGAGGATGAGTCAGTGTGGGAACTGTAGAGGCTACTCTCTTTGGTGGCCCATGACGGGGAGACAGGTGCTCGAGGCACGCAGTGTGCTGTGATTAGTCTTGGCAGTGCCGGGAATCCAACTCAGGACCTTGTGCTTGCTAGGCAGGTGCAGTGCCACTGAGCTACAGTCCTGCCCCTACTGGGTTGTCTCAAAGTGAAAGGAAGTGAGTGCTGCCTAACTCATTCCTGGGAGCTAGCAATTTCTTGATTCCAAAACCAGACAAGGAATCAACTAAAAAAGAAAAGTGTGGTCCAATCTCTTAATGAATGTAGATGCAATATCCTCAACAAGAAACCAGCCACTAGAATATAGCAAGGCATGGAGAAGATCGGACATCATGACCTGGTAGACGTCATCCCAGCGACACAAAGATGGTTCAGTATGTGTAAATTAATAAATTTAATACAGTAACAAGGACAAAAAGAACACAGTCATCTTAATAGATGGAACAAGCCTGTGATAAAATTCAACATCCATTGATGATTAAAAAAAAAAAAAATCAGGGCCAGGGATTTAGCTCAGTGGTTCCGGTGCCAGTCTTGCAAGTGCAAGGGCCTGGGTTCAATCCCCAGTCACCACACACAACAATGCTGGGCGTGGAGAGTCACACCCACCAGCAATCAGTCCCACAACCCACAGTGCTGGGCATGGTGGCTCATGTCTGAGATCTCAGCACTCAGGAGGCAGAGGCAGGAGGATTGCTGTGAGTTTGAGGCTGGCCTGGGCTACCGAGTGAGATCAGGGTCAGCCTAAACTTCAAAGCAAGACCGTGCCGGAAAAACAACAACACAACAAACCTCTGAAGAACACAGGTACCGAAGGACCCACGAATAAATTGCTTGAAGTTTATATTCGGGTCCTCTGTGCGTGACTTTTTGCAGGGACGTGAGCACAAAAGGTATTTAAGTTAAAGCTGGCTTTAGCGCTTCTCATTTGCACTTAGGACTTGCACTCGTGTCTATGCCTAATGAAATGAGGGGAGCAAAGGAAGAGAACTGGATATAGAAGGGTGAGCAGAGAGAAAAGGGGGAGTGAAAAGGAGAAGGAAAAAAGAAAAGAGAGAAGGAGAAAACAAACTAAAGGGGGACACCACATCTTATTCTGCTGGCAAGCGCAGAAAGGAAGAGCAGTCGCGTGTGTACTGTGCTCTGCGGTGAACTGGGGGTTCGCGGTTTGCCTAAAATCTGCCTGTGAGCGGAGTGTCCACGGAAGGCTGCTGGGGCACCCAGTGCGAGCAGGGCCCCCCAGTGCGAGCAGGGTCCCCCCAGTGCGAGCAGGGCCCCCCAGTGCGAGCAGGGCCCCCCCAGTGCGAGCAGGGTCCCCCCAGTGCGAGGAGGGCCCCCCCGAGTGCGAGCAGGGCCCCCCCCAGTGCGAGCAGGGCCCCCCAGTGGGAGCAGGGCCCCCCCAGTGCGAGCAGGCCCCCCCCCCAGTGCGAGCAGGGCCCTGGGCGGGGCTAACGCGTTCTCCCCGCGAGGACGCTGCGCCTCCGGCTAGCCGGGGGGAGGGGAGGGTGCAGCGCGAGGGGCCCTGCGTCCTCCACCCAGTTCCCCTGACTTCTCGCCACTCCTTTCTCTGCAGGGCAGATCCCAGTAGGGGCTCTGGGGGCTCCCGGTGGGTAGCTGCCGCGGGTGCGGGAAGGAAGGGGTGAGTCATTTCTGGGTCGGCCTGGTCTCTCCTTTTCCAGGGTCCCCGCTGTGCCCCGCGGCCGATTCCTCACACAGCCCCGGGCCGCAGTCCTCACAGTGCTCCCTCCCGTTCCGGTCCCTAATCAGAGTAGTACCCTTGTTTACCAAATTGCTCCGGGCCTGGGGCAGCCTTTCCGGTTTCTCGGATACCTCCGTGGCCTTGCTTCTCTTCCAGCTGAGAAGGCAGAGGGATGGACAGGAGCCCACTTTGCCACCCAGTCCGCCACTCTGACCCTAACCCTAACCCGCACCCTAAGCCAGTTGCCTCCCTCAGGTTCCAGGGCTTCACCCTGAGGTCTGCGCCCTGGGCCTGGTGTGCGGGGCGGGCCCTGACCCAGAAGCGTCAGGCTTCGCTTTCTCAACGTCCCAAGCTGGAATTCGGTCCTTTCTGTCGGGCGAGCTTGTCCTCGTGTCTCCCTTTCTGTAGCTGGCTGGCTTCCTTTTCTTTCACAGGTTGGCGGTCTCTATTCCCAACACTATTTATTTATCTTTGCCATGCCAAATGCATTATTTTGATTAAAAATGTAAAGGGCTTCCGAAAACCCTCAAAACCTTGAAAATTGAAGTGAATCGAAGAAAAATCATATCTACGCCTAGGTGGCAGCGCCAATGACTTTCACATTATCTGGAGTAACAGAACACGTTCCTACATGACTAGTGCTTAGGATTTAGCAAGCTTTACAAACACCTACATATATAAACATATACACATATACAAACGCACGAACATGTACCCACTGCTGTTATCTCGCAATCTGGTCTCCAGCACGAGGCCTGCCGTGACAGAAAATCATTCCTCAAATACCACTCCTCCAACCAACGAGTGGCGGACAGCAGAGCTGTCAGCAGTTGTTCTTGGTGGTACAGATGTTGGGAGGGACACTATCCAGCCAAATCTGAAGAGCATTTCTCACGGGGTGTGCTGGATGGAGCATGCCTCTAATCCCAGCACTCAGGAGGCTGAGGCAGGAGGAGGCTGAGGCAGGAGGACCGATGCGAGTCTGAGGCCAGCCCGGGCTGCCCAGGCTCCACCTACTCTAAGAAGGTTCAGCTGAGGAATTCTCAGGAAATGAACCCAGTGCCCAGGGCTCAGTCACCCCCCCAGGGCACATGGGCTTCTAAATCATAATGTGTTTTCTATCTTTTTGTCTTTATTGTCAGCGTACTTTTGTACTTTTGGCCTAATAGAATAAATTTAGAAGTGTTAGGCTGGGGATTTAGCTCAGTGGTTCCGGTGCCTCCCTTGTAAGCACAAGGTCGGAGTTTGATCCCTGGTAATCACACACAACAATGTCTGGCCTGGTGACTCACGCCCACCAGCAATCAGAACCACATTCCACAGTGCCTGGCATGGTGGCTCATGGCTGTAATCCCAGCAGTCGGGAGGCAGAGGCAGGAGGATTCTGGTGAGTTTGAGGCTTACCTCAGCTATATAGTGAGCTCAGGACCAGCTTAAACTACAAAGCGAGACCCTGTCTCAGAAAAAAAAAAAAAAAAAGAAAAGAAAAAGTGCTTCTTTTCTTCAGTGTTTTGGTATGAGTTTGTGGCTGTTGAGCTATTGCTCACCTGTTTTTGTTTGTTACTGCCTCAGTTTCCTTTTGGATTTTGATATGCTTTGTATTTTCCTTTGTGTAATTTTGTTTTGTTTTTTGACACAGGGTCTTGCTGTGTAGTTCATGCTGGCCTCAGCCCCTAGTAAGGGATTACAGGCATTCATCACCTACCTGACTATGCTCATATTTTCTGTTTCTTCTGGAATCTGTGTAGATTATTTGCCCACTGCACCTGTTATCCCATTTGCGGGGGTATGCTTAGAAACTTTAGCTAAAATGTGTGACATGCAGTTATTTCCGGTGTATCTTGCTATTACGCCATGAGAACCCTATCGATATGGCCATTAAGATGTGGGTTTCTTGGAAGAATTTCATTCAACTACAACTTGCCTCAAGTCTGTATGTGTGTTTATTTACTTACTTGGAGACAGAGTCGTCTTATACAGTTTAGTCTGCCTTTGAATTCACTATGTAACCCAGGCTGGCCTCAAACTTTTGGCAGTCCTCCTGCTTCAGCCTTCCCAGTACTGAGAGTACAGGAGTGTGCCATGAACCCCAGCTCTTGCCTCAGATTTAGGTTGCCTGTGACCTTGCAGTCCTCATTTATCTTTAATTCTGACTTGAGGTAGGAAGTTTTGAAAGGGATGAAATAAGAGGTGGTTTTTGGTACCTGGAATTATGGTTCTGGTAACGCCCCATCTGGGGTTGGTTAGGCTCTTGGGAAGGTAGCTTTTCTTAAAGAGAACTAGTTCAAAAGAACAGAATCGTCTGGGCTTATTTCAAACTCTTCTCAGTCTCCCCCTGCTGGAGGCAGGAAGTGATTTTTTTTTTTTCCTTCCCCTGCTCTCTATTGTGAGAAGCGCTTGGGAATTCCTAACACGAGGCTCCCTGGAGTTTTAAACTCTCAAAGTTGTCCATAGTTGGCCTTCAGCAATCCAATCCACCAATTATAATTTAGGTTTTCCTACTCCTTCCCTCCTTTTGTTTTGTCCTAGGGATTGAACCCATGGCCTTCGCATTGAGCTACATCTCCACCCTTTACACACACACGGATCTCCATCTCTGTCTGTCTCTGTCTCACCTGTTACCATTCTACCTAGCTCTGTGTCTATTCCTGTCTATCTACCTATCATCTCTTTACTCATATCTCTCCGTCTATCATCTCTCCCTACATATAGAGGGAGACGGGGTGGTGGTCTCACTAAATCACTAACCTGTCCTGGCTGCCTCACACTCACGCAATGCTGGGGTTATGGGTGTACATCACCATCCCCCGATCCCCTCTATTGCTTTTCCTCAGATAGGTCCCCCAGCAGGACTTTGTTCCATTAAGTTGTTTGTTGCCTCCTTCTGTCCTTCTCTTTCTTCTTTTAAGATAAGAGTCTTGAAATGTAGCCCATGGTAGCCTGGAACTCACAGAAATCCTCCTGCCTCAGCCTCCTGAGTGCTGGGATTATAGGTGTGTATTACTATTCCTGGTGTGATTGTCTTCTTACTTACCTTGGTGAAATTTCCATCTAGTCCGGATTCCAAGACCAGCAGATGTAGTATGCCTGAATGGATTATTCTGAGGATCCACGGTCTCAGGAATTTTAATGCTAATTTTTGGCATAGGAATGAGTGGGACAGTGCCCCCGAGACAGGTGACATCATTGCCATTAGCAGCACTGACTGAGGATCCCTTAAGATTAGAACAAATAATTAATTGGAAAATGGCGAATGGTGAGCAGCAGAAAAAGAGCAGCAGAGATTTGATGGCCTGACACTGAAATACAGCAGCCAAGGAGGAGATAAAGGAGGGAAGTGGGTTCCCGGGACCAGGAAGGATCTGAGGTGAGCATTATGTCCACAGTGTGAGTGAAGAAAGGGACTTTAATGAAAAAGAGGGAGATGGCAAACAGCCCTTTCTCCCTGACCCTGAACTCAGGGCACGGAAAGAGAGCCCGGACCTGCAGAGACATGGTAACTAGTGAAGTCCCCAGAGGCCTCTGCAGAGAAATGAACCCGGGGAATGGCACCGTACAAGCAGTGACTGGAGAGTTATCTGGGTTCAGACTTCAACCAGGAGAGTGTGATGGGCTGGTAGCCATCTTGGAGAGGGTCAAACTGAGCTCGGAACTCATAATAGCTACTGGCCAACTCTATCTAGTGGGTCCAGGTGTCTTGTGAGGGTGATGAGTGCAAGGCGGCAGGAGGTCAGGGAGCCAAGCTCAAGCCAGCAGGAGGCATATGGACTGCTGGAGACCCACAAAAATCCAGAAGCCCACCTGACCTTTGGGGAAGCTAAGGGGCAGCTGGCTGGCATCACCCACTCCTCCAGCATGAATCCATGGCGGGCTTGCTGCGATGAATCACTCTGGCTCTGTACTTTCCACCCACACTGTCTACCAGTGACAGCAGAGACACACCTCCAACTCTTTTTCTTTTTCCTTTTCTTTTCTTGTTCTCATTTTTAGTTTTTTATTTTTTTCTTGATTGTTTGAACACAGTTTCTAGTTTTTGTTGTTGTTGTTATTGTTCTGTTCCGGTTTTTATTTTATCTATCTATTTATTTATTTACTTATTTTTGTGGTACCGGGGATCAAACTTGGTCCCTTGTGCTTGAGCTGAATCCTTGGCCCTGTTTTTTTTTTTCTTTAATTCAAATCTTTATTGGTACATTATATATACACATCATCATCACATTCAACATTGAGAATTTGTACCAGTACATGAAACGACTTGATTCTCATTTTTTCCCATTCCCCTACCTTGGCCCTGTGTTTATTTTTTCCTCTCTCTTTCCTGTCTGTCTTTGCCAGTTTCTCAGAGTTTGTATGATCTTCATTTGTCCTCCAGCCTGCTTTTCCTCTTTTTCTCATCTTCTGTTTCTCTACTTCCACCCAACCCCTTTTAAATATTCTCACCTAAACAAAAAATCTCCATATAAAGAACTTATTCACTGCATACAATTACTGGGTTCATTTTAGATTTTGTTATATAACCACATATTTAGCTCATATGGCTAAATGTGTCAAATTAATAGATACCAGTTTGTCATTTTCTAGATTGCATTTGATGCTACTATTTTTGGTTGTTGTTTTGTCTGGGTTTTTTAGTTTTATGAGATAGGATCTCGCTTTGTAGTGGCCCTGAAGCACTAAGTCGCCCAGGCTAGCCTTGAACTCGTGGCAATTCTCCTACCTCTGCCTCCTGAGTGCTGGATTACAGGGGTGGGCCACCACTCCTGGCCGATGCTATTGTTATTACTGATTGTACTACTTTAGCCAAAGTGACATAATTGTGCTAATCAGTTGTTCCTCCTGATATACTGAGACTGAAATTACCTTCAGGGTCTTAAAAAAAACTTTTGGCCAGTGCCAAAGAGCCAGTAGATGTGCCAAGTAGACAGAAACTTCTCAGCTCCAATAAGCTGAAGAAGCAGGATCTTACAACAGACTCAAACCAAAAGCCAAGTATACCTGGAAGACACACGTGAGAAGGCCTTTCCTAAGAGTTCTGAATACTGGCAATAAAGCTACTTGCCATAAGCAATTTACAAGAATCAGTCTAGGAGTTAAACCAAGAAAAATATCAGGTGACATTTAAAAAAGATACAGCTTGCCTAGACTTTCAGCTCACCAAAGGCAAACTCAGGAGACGTTGACATATAACACCTGTAAGCCATCTACCTGGACTTTCTGAAATGGTAACAGTGGAAGTAACAACACAGATGAACAAAGCTCTAGACAAAAGTAAATCAGAAATAATTTTCCAGATAACTTCTAGATCCTGACTATAATTAAAGATCTGCTTGGTGACTCTAGAGAAGATACCGATTTAAAAATAGAGGAGCTCAGGAACATGATGAAAACTATGAATGCTCAGCATAGGAAAGAAATGGAATCCATGGAACAGATACAAACAGACATGCAGGAGGTTGAAACTCCATGGACACTATATGCAGCAGAACCAGTGTGAGGACAGAATATCCGATACAGATGACAGAAAGGGCCAGGATGTGGCTCAGTGGCGCCATGCCTGCCTGGCAAGCACAAGGTCCTGAGTGCAATTCCAAGTATTAGGGAAAAAAAGAAAAGCACATTTGCAGCTGGCAATCATGAAAACAAAGATTTCTTAAAAATAGCATGGACCATGAGAAAAAAAATGCAGCAGCTGCTAAATGAAGCAGAGAATAACACAGGAGTGATCAGAGTCAAAGAAAAAGCAGGAGAGGGTGCAAATGACATAAAAAATCTGTTCACAGATGTGATGGCAGAAAACTTCCCAAACAGGGAAAAAGAATTTGACATACAGGTGAGGCATATAAAACTCCAATTAGCCCTGATTAAAAAAAAAAAAAAATCTTCCTCAAGGACTAGTCAAGGCTCCTGAAATTCAATACAAGAACAGAACATTAAAATCTATTATAGAAAAGAAACAAATCAACTATAAAGGAAAGCCCATCAGAATGACAGCAGACTTCTCAATACACACCCTGAAGTCAAGAAGACCTTGGAGTGAAGTATTTTAAACCCTAAAGGAAAACCCCCTCCAACCCAGACTGATGTAGTCTGCAAAACTATCTTTCAAAATCGATGGAGAAGATACTTCCATGACAAAGAACCCTTGAAGAAAGTCATGTCCACCAGTACTGCACAGTGTTCTGAAGGATATTGTAGAAAGAGGTAACAAGGACTAAGACTTTATGAACCTAACAGAATGAATTCATCAGGAAATGTAAGAAATTAAAAAGTAGAGGAAAGAAGGGAACAAAAACCAAGGAAAAACCAGCACTGTTAACGGTCTCAAATCACCAATCAAAAGAAACTGACTGGCAGAGTGGATCAAAAGCAAGATCCAACAATCTGCTGCATACTTAATTCCAAAGGAATTTCATCAACTGAAAGTCAAAGGATAGAAAACAATACTCTATGTAACAGGAACTTGGAAAAGAGCAGGGACAGCTATTCTATTCGCAGACAAAGTGGATTTCAAGCCAAGACTGATTAAGAGAGACAAAGAAGGTCACTGCAACCTTGTAAAGGGAACACTCCAAGAGGGAGAGATAACAATCATAAATATATATGCACCAAATACCAGGGTACCCAATTATATAAAACAAAGATTAGCAAGTATGAAAAATCAAATAAGCATTATCACAGTGGTCAAGGGGACCTCAATACCCATTGTCACAAAAAGATCTAGACAAAAAAATTAACAATGAAATATTAGAATAGAACCAAGCTTTTGTATAAAGGAACTTACATCTACAGAGTTCCACCTCACATTATCAGAATATACATTCTTCTCAGCTGCACGTGGAATAGTCTCCAAAATGAATCACATACTATCTCAAAGGACATGTTTAAGTAAATGCAAAGGAAATAAAATTATCCCAAGCATATTATCAGACTATAGTGATGTGAAATTGGAAATCAATGTCAAAAGAAACCACAAGAACTTCATAAACACATGGAACTTAAAAGAAAATCTTCCTGAACAACAAATGGGTCACAGATGACATTAAAGGAGAAATCACACAGTTTCTACAAATAAACACTAATGCTATTACAACATACTGGAACTTATGGAACCTCAAGCTTCTAGAAAGAGAGGAAGCATTTGATGATTTAAAAAAAAAAAGGAAACAAAGCTTATGTATATGGGGGTGGGCAATTTTGGGGGGCAGGGGAATGGGAAAAAATGAGAAGTCTTGTCAGGTACTGGTACAAAGCTCTCAATGTTGATTGTGATCACAATGTGTATATAGAATGTACCAATAAAATAAAAATTTAAAAATGTACACAGAATAACATTCATATGTAAAGATCTGGGTGAGGTGGCACATACCTGTAATCACAACACACAAAAAAGAAGGGTGGGGCGGGGAGTTAGCTCAGTGGTTCCGGCGCCTGTCTTGCAAGCGCAGAGCCCCAGGTTCGATCCCCGGTAACCACATACCATACTGGGTGTGGAGACTCACGCCCAGCAGTAACCAGTACCACATACCACAGTGCCGGGCATGGTGGCTCACGCCTGTAATCCCAGCACTCGGGAAGCAGAGGCAGGAGGATTGCTGTGATGTGAGTTAGAGGCTGAGCCCAGGGCCAGCCTGAACCACAAAAGCGAGACCCTGTCTCAAAAAATCTAAAAAGAAAAATAAAAAAGAAGAGGGGGGTAGGTATTTAACTTAGTGGTTCCAGTGCCTGCCTTGCAAGAACAAGTTTCTGGGTTCCATCCCTGGTAACCACATACATGCTGTGCGTGGTGGCTCATGCCTGTAATCCCAGCACTTGGGAGGCAGAGACAGAAGGATGGCTGAGTTCAGGGCTAAATTTAGGACCAGCCTGAATTACAAATCGAGATCCTATCTCAAAAAAAAAAAAAAAGGTGTGTGTGTGTGTGAGTTAAGCTTAAAGCTTGCAAAAAGGAGGAAGTGTTAAAAAGCAGAAATTAATGCAATGGGGATTAAAAAACAATTCAAAGAATCAATGCATCAAAATATTGATTCCTTGAAATGTCAAATAAATTCAACAAATCCTTGGCCAACATTATCAAAAAAGAAAAAAAATAAAACAACAACAACAAAAACCCCAGAAAGAAAGACTCAAATCCATACAATTTGCAATGAAAAGGGTGAAATCACAACAGACCCTACAGAAATTCAGAACATCAATGCCTATGTAGGGGTCTGTATTTTAATAAGATGGAAAACACATAAGAAATGGACAGATTCCTAGATGCATATGAATTATCAAAATGGAATCAAGAAGACATAAAAATTCTAAACAAATCAATATCAGCCAATAAAATTAAAGATGTAGTTAAAAACCTACCAGCAAAAAAAGTCTGGATGGATTTACTACTGAAATTCTGTAAGAAATTTAGAGAAGCCCCAGTGACACTATTCTCAAATGCTTTAATGAAACTGAAAAGGAAGCAATACTCCCAAATTCATTCCTCAAAGCAAGAAGTACCCTGATAACAAAACCAGAGAAAGATCAAACTAAAAAAGAGAACTATAGGCACATTTCCTGAATCAATTTAGATGATAATTTCTTATCATCCATAAGATACTGGGAAAATAGAATGCAGGGAATCATTATATACCTTGACCAAGTAGAATTCATCCCAGGAATGCAAGGATGGTTCAATATGCTCAAATTAATAAATATAATAAAATATATGAACAGAGCCAAAAAAAAAGATGCAAAAAAAGCATTTGGCAAGATCCAACACCCATTTGTGATAAAAATCATAAAAACTGGAATAGGTGGTCTTTATACCAATTTGATAAAAGCCATCGCTGTCAAACCAATAGCTGACATCATACTAAGTGGACAAAATTTACAAACTTTAAAATCAGGAATAAGACAACAATGTCTACTGTCACTCTTCTTGCTCAATATAGTTCTAGAAACAGTAGCTAGATCAATTAGACAAGAGAAAGAAATAAAAGGAATAAAGATAGGAAAGGAAGAATTTCAGTTATCATTATTTGTGGATGACATGATACTGTACATAAAGGACCACAAAAGCTCCACCAAAAGACTTCTAGATTTTTTTTTTCAGTACCAGGGATTGAATTCAAGGCTTCTATATTTAATAACCAAATTCAGTCATGTAGCTGGATACATAGTCAACACTCAAAAATCAGTAATGCTGTGGCACATGAATAACAAACACACTGAGAGAAATAATGCCTTTCACAATAACATTATAAAAGAAATACTTAGGAATCATTCTCACAAAGAAAATAAAAGACGTCTAACATTGAATATTACAGTACTTTGAAAAGAAAAAGGTCAAAGAGAATATCAGAAAATGGAAAGGCATCTCCTGTTCTTGGGTAGGAAGAACCAAAATGATGAAAATGGTCACAGTGCAAAATTGTCACACAGGGGGCCGGGGAGTTAGCTCAGTGGTTCCGGCGCCTGTCTTGCAAGCACAAGGGCCTGGGTTTGATTCCCCAGTAACCACATAACAATACTGGGTGTGGTGACTCACACCCAGCAGCAACCAGTACCACATACCACAGTGCCGGGTGTGGTGGCTCACGCCTGTAATCCCAGCACTCGGGAGGCAGAAGCAGGAGGATTGCTGTGATGTGCGTTTGAGGCTGAGCTCAGGGCCAGCCTGAACCATAAAGTGAGACCCTGTCTCAAAAAACGTAAAAAAAAAAAAAAAATTGTCACACAGATGTAATGGAATCCTGATCAAAATTCCAACAGCATATCTCACAGAATTAGAAAAAAACTATCGATTTTGCTGTTGGAAACAAAGATGTAAAGTAAACATAGTGGTGTCTGCCTGTAATCCCAGAACGTGGAACCTGAGGCAGGAGGATCACAGCAAATTAAAACCTGCCTGGACTACAGGTCTAAAAAGAGAGGAACAGGTAGCTGGGGATTTAACTCAAGTGATACCACGCCTACCTTAGAAGCAAGAGGGCCTGAGTGCAATCCCAGTACTGCCAAAAATAAATACAAAGAGAGAAACAGAGAGGGAGGAAGGGGGGGGGGAGAGAAGAGAAGAGAGAGGGAGGGAGAGAGAGAGAGAGAGAGAGAGAGAGAGACACTGACACAGTATAAAATACTCAAGGAACATCCAATACCTGCCACAGAGCCCAGTAATAAAATTTTAACACTTAATACTATTAGTCACAGAATTATTTTTAAGCAAAGCATTTGTGGGTACATTTTAGATATACATAATGCTCACACTCCTCATAGGGAATTTGCACCTGCACAAGATACATGCTGTTTCTTCTTTCTTCACATTCCCTGTCCCCTCAAGTTGCCTTCCCCTCCCTATATGCAAAAGCTTTGTTTCCATTTTCTCCTTTTTACTTTTTTCCTTCTCCCTTCCTTCTCTTCTCCCCCATGCTTGTTCCCTTTCCTATTTAAATGTTTTCTTCCTGTGTCACATTTTAGTCCTTATTACCACGTTGAGTTTCTCACATCAGAGAAAGAATCCAGTATTTAAACATTTGTGTCCAATTTTTATTTCACTTAACATTATGATGTCAAGGTCCACCCATCTGACTATAAATGTCTGAAACATCCTTTGTATATTGTATTTTCAAATTATGTCTTTAAAACACATATCGCTTTATCCGTTCATTGGTTGATGGGCATTTGAGTTGTTTCCAAGATTTAGCTATTACAAACTGTGCCGCTATAAACATGGGTGTGCATATGTAACTGTAGTATGATGCTTTTAATTCTTTCTAGAAGATTCCAAGAAGCTGAATAGCTGAGCCAAATGGAACCTCTAGTCCTAAAGGGTTTTTTGTTTTTTTGATATAGGGTCTCACTTTGTAGTTCAGGCTGGCCCTGAACTCACTATGTAGCTCCGGCAAGCCTCAAACTCACAGCAATCCTCCTGCCTCTGCCTCCAAGTGCTGAGATTACAGGCGTGAGCCACTGTGCCCGGCGTTGTGACACATGGTATTGAGGATCGCACTCAGGACCTTACATTTGCCAGGCAGATGCCAGAACCACTGAGCTAAATCTCTGGGCCATGATTTGCAATCTTCTTGATTCAGCCTTATCGAGGTCTGGGATTCCAGGCAATCTAGGTATGAGCCATCCTACCTGGCTTCCTTTTTGTTTTGTTTTATTTTGTTTGCTTCGTTTTTTATTTTTAATCACAGTGAAGTTCATTCCATCTTTCATGCTAAGAAATTACACTTCATCTTAGCCAAAAGGCCGAGAAGCGATCATGCTAAGAAATTAGTGGCATCTATTATAAGCTTGCCACACTTACGGCAGAGTGTGGTCTCCTGTGAATTATTTTGTTCTTTACCCTTTGTCGTTATTTGGATAATTGAGTGACTAGGGAGAAAACAAAATCTAGAGTAAGAGAAGCGTTTCCCGGATTGAGTTACGTTAGCGTGGAAAACCTGAGAAAGTGTCCTCTCCAGAGGCCCCTCGCGTCACAGCTCCGCGTGTGCGCTGCCTCAGCCTCACTCCCGTGACGCTGGGAAGAGCTGTCCCGCGGGGCCCGGCTGTGCTCATGATGGTCCCCTGGAAGGCGACTGAATCACGGGGTGCTGCGCTCACTGCAGATGGACCCGAGGAGCTCAGAACTAAGTTGCTGAGAAGGAGCTGGCTGGAGACAAGTTCCGGGAAGGGACCGGAAGTTGCCCCTCCCCCAGGCCCTCCCTGCGCTCTCCACTTCCGGTCTCCATAACCTGAGCGCACTGCGCTAGGGCAGTCCTTTGCTCTCAGCCGTTTCTGCCTGGGAGCCTGAATGCCGCGGACTAAAACTTCTGAAACTGAGCTAAAAGAAAGCTCTGCTCCTTTAAGTGGTGAGTGCTGGAAATTGTGTTTCAGCAACAAAGTGACTAAGACAGTAAGAGTTTTCTAGGTTGTGTTATAGCAGCGAGGAAAATGCAGCCTTTTCCAGAAACCTTTCCCTTTATGGGTCTGGATTCGCGCACAGCCTGACTCATGGCAACTAATAGGCACGGTGAGCTAGTCCTTCGTTAGACACCGTATTGAACCATAGCCGACACGTCCCAGCCATGCCTTTAATTCCTTATTCTGTTTCTTTTGCTTGTCAATCAGATTACATGAGTTCCAATGTCTCTAGGCGGCAGATTGGTACAGATATTCCAAGAGCCCCAAATTGCAGATGCAGCTGCATGTGGATTTTTCTTGCCAAATGTGTGAAAGAGGCCGTGGGTTCAGAGGCTGGGCGTGAACACACTGTGATGCTCAGCCTCCTCGGCTGGTCTATTTTGTCAACACTTCATCCTGCAAGGAGCGTGCCTGACTGGGTGACAGCCGTAGTCGTGTCTTCAAACACAGATGCGTGGGAAGCTGTCTCACAATTCCTGGACATGTTTCCTAGAAATAGTTTTAAGTGTTGCCATACACTCTGTATTCTAATAAATGTTATTGCCTTTCTTGCTTATAAGAAGTCATATTGGTAATCCCAGCACTTGAGAGGCAGAGACAGGTGGATTGCTAGAAGTTTGAGGTCAGCCTGAACTACAAAGGAAGACCCTGTCTCAAGCCTCACACAAAAGACCCTAAAATAAATAGAAAATAAAAAAATAGTCATATTAAGGGAGAGGGATTTAGCTCAGTTGGGCCCCCTTGTCTGATAAGTACAAGGTCATAAGTTTGATCCTTGGTAGCAGGCACCCTCCCATCATTAAAATAGCACATTGCAAGAACTCAAAAAACGAACATAATCACAAATGGGTTAAGTAAAATTAATAGTCTTCACCAAAGAAGTACAAATGGCTGACAAGTGTATGAAGAAATGCACACCACTGGTTATTAGAGAAATGCAAATTAAAACAACACTGACATTCCATCTTAGTCCAGAAAGAATGGCTATGATCAAGAATGGCTATGATAATAAAGGTCAGCAAGGCTGCAGGAAAAAAAGGTAACCTTCCACATTATTGGTGGAGCTGTAATCTAGTATGGCCACTATGGAAATCAGTGTGGAGAGTCCTCAAAAATCTAAAACTAG